>JAQZBX010093701.1:0-12117 GCA_029593785.1 Cabassous unicinctus | reverse complement strand
TGCAAACTTCTTGAACCACCACTGTACTGTTCGTTCATTAGCAGTTCCTGGCCAAATGCGTTGTTATGTTGCAGTTGTCTCCGCTGCTTTACGACCCACTTTGAACTCAAATAAGAAAATCACTCAAATTTGCTTTATGTTTAACATCATTTCCATAGCCCAAAATAAATATAAAATATACAGCAAGTAATGAGTCATTAGCAAAAAAATATAAAATGAGAAATGCACATTAAAATGATGTATAACATAACCACATTATTTAAGAATGTATTCCAATATCAAACAGAAAATTTCAACAATGCAAAACCGCAATTATTTTTGCACCAACCTAATAACTTGCCCAAGACCACAAAGCTACCAAGTGGAGGAGCTAAGATTTCAACTCAAGCAGTCTGACCTCAAGGGCCATGCTCTTAATCAGTACACTATACTAACTCACCAGTGATCTGCTTGATAATTTAAGGCCTCCTGCATTAAAACACATGAATTATCTGTCAGATCTAACTGGAGAAGGGGAACCAAACATTCCTATCCATTCTTTTTAAATATTGTCTCTCTGAGAAAAACCAGTTTTTCTCTAGCTTATGACCAGAGCTGAAAAATAATAAAAGATGAGAATTAAAATCTTTAGCATTAGAGTAAAAAACAAATACCTTCACACTTACCTCATGGGGCCATAGTTCAGTATTATAAATGCCAAAACTATCATCACACAGACAGCTCTTCGCTTTGGACTGGGGACTTTAAGCCTCTGGTTCTAAAGGAAATAACCATATTAAATACAATTAAACTACACATCAATCTCACAACAAGCATTATCTAAGACAAGAATTCTTTCTCTTCATCAATTATATTAAACAGCTAGATGACATCAAAGGGTCTTATTAAAGAAAAACAACAACTCAAAGGTGAGGAAATAGTACTCTTTAAAAGACTAGACCAAATTCCCTTTTCTAGCAGAGAGGAAAAGGAGAGCAGAAGAGAAGTGGCATAGTGGTCACTCTGTTGCAGTGACCCTTCACCCAATAGAAAAGACTAAAACAGTTTCACATTTTTATCAACCCTCAAAGAATTCTAAGACACTTTTTTCAATTGTCTCTCTGTCTTTCAGTAAGAGGAGTATTACCACATGCTTAGGGGTAAGATAGGAAGAACAGAGTAAGAAACCCTACTCAGCAGGCATCTGTTTGGCTCAGGTTAGCACTGCAATGGGAAATCACGCTTAAAATGTAAAAGTTTCTCAACTGATTACTCAGAAAAAAAGGATAGTTTAACCCTTCTCATCTCAGCTCTACCACCAATACCCACCTCTGAAACAACCTCATCCAGCTGCCGCTTCAGTGATCCATTCTCTTTCTTCAGTTTCTCATTCTCTGAAAGGACTGCCTTTAACCTGGCCTCCAGCCCTAGCATATATTCTTTCTTCTTCTTGCGGGACTGACAAGCAGACTCTCGATTTTTTATCATACGTTGCTGTCTCCTTAGAACAGCAACCTAGGAAAAGTTGCGATGAATCTAGTTAGATCAGAATACACTAATTTTTACAATTATTTTTAAACAATTATTGTCCAAAACATAGGTTGCCAGTTGTCTTAAAACAAGTTTTTTAAAAATATTGCTCAAAGTAAACAAATTAAAATCAAATGATTGCAAAGCAGGTGTAGCTCAGTGTTTGAGCACCTGCTTTGCATGTATGAGACCCTGGGTTCAATCCCTGGTACCTCCTAAAAAACAAAAACAAAAACAAAACAAAACAAAAACCCTCTAAAACCAAATGACTAAATAAGGCTTTTTAAAACCTAAAAATTAAATAATTTCTTCTAAGGCTTATTTATTCATCTTCTAATTTCCTCTTTAAAATTTCTGCATAAAGTACCTTTACATATAAAACACACCTTTAAACTTCATCTCTGTCCTTGAATTGACTATACTCCTGAACCATATATCCAATTACTTATAAGATTGCTTCTACTTTTGGAGTCATCATCACTTCAAATTCAGCATATGCAAACTGAACTAATTATTTCCCTCTACCTAGATTTTTAGATGTATCCACTTCTATCAGTTTTAACTATCTCTCAAGATATAAAGGAAGTGACCATTAACTATTATTTTTCTTTGGTTTCCTATATTCACTCTCTCCTTTCCTCAATCCCTCATTCACTAAATATGTATGGACTATATACTAATGACCAAGTTTCTTCCAGTGAAAATGAGTCTCAGTTATTCCTTTCTCTCTATTCCCATTTCCTTTCTCCTAATACAGACACTCATAACCTCATTCCTAGACCACTGCAATGCTTCCTATTTTAATAGTCTTCCTCTCTACCACTTCTAAGATAATTTCCTGCAAAAAACATTTTTCTCTTGCTACTCCATTGATAAAACAAGCTCAGCATGCATCCCAGCTACCCACTTTTGCTATGAAGGCTCCACCATGTGACTACTCCCTGTCTAGCCACACCTTCCACGCTAACTCTACAACTATTCAAATCACATCCTCCAATCTTATCATTTAAGATCACTTCAGGGGAGGCGGGTGTGGCTCAGTGGATGGAACCCCCGTTTGCCATGTGGGAGGCCCGGGTTCGCGTCCTGAGGCCTCCTTGTGAGGGCACGACGGCCTGGGCAGTGCGGCGGGCTGATGCAGCGACCTCACAGCAGGAGGCGGGTGTGGCGCAATGGATGGAGCACCCGTTTACCATATGAGAGGCCCCGGGTTCACTTCCCGTTGCCTCCTTGTGGGGGCAGGCCGGCTCGCACGGTGCCGTGGGCTGGTGCGGCGGGACCTCGCAGCGAGGGAGAGATGGGCGGACACGGAGAGGACGCGCAGCGAATGGACACAGCGGCGCGGCCGGCAAGGGGGGGATAAATAAAATAAAATAAATAAATCTTTAAAAAAAAAAAAAAAAGATCACTTCAGGATCTTCACATATATCCAATTTGTTTCTTTATCGAACTTGTTTCATTTATTCCCATTTGGAATGTCTTCCACTAATCCAATTCTAAGAACTCTCCAAAGTTCAATTATTCCAACTCACTCTGATTTTCATTTTCTCCAAACTGCTTAAACTTTTGTTATCTGAAGAGACTCCTGAACACTCTGTTTCAATTATTTCAAGAATATTAATTCTCTCTCTCTCCACCTGGATTTTAATATGTTGGAAGCCCAAACCAAGTCTAATACTACCTTTAAAAAAAAACAACAAAACCTATAATATCTACCATAATCAAAAATTACTGAGCAAAAGTGTTTCTGTTATGTTTCCTAAACTAAGTCATAGAGCCCATAGTTGCAGCATTAGTCTAATTTATTTGGTGGGGGAAGTGAAGATAACAAAGTGAGATAGCAAAATGAAGCCCATAAAAAGCACTAAATAATATCATTAAATTTATTAGTAAGTACACAGATGGTTAAATTACTGATTTCTATATGTTTTGTAATAGACTTTAAAAATTATCAGTATTCTACTGTAGGATGTTCAAAAATCAACTGTTGGGAGCGGATGTAGCTCAGAGGTTGAGCGCCTGGCTTCCCATGTATAAAGTCCCGGGTTCAAACTCCGGTACCTCCTATAAAAATAAAAAAATAAACTGTTAATAAGACCAGTAAATAAAGTTAAATCATTTAATACTGGTTTCTTTTAAAATAACACAATTTAAACACAACTGTGTTTAAAATAACACAATTCCCACCCCAATACTACATTTCCTAGAATGAGGTATGCCAAAGCCAACCAAGGAATCTCCCATCACCAAACACTGTCAACAACCTTTCAATCAGAATCCACAAGGAAAAGAAACGGCATGAGATGTCAAAAGAGTATCCCCTTTTAAATTTAAACTTCACAAGAATGCTGATCTTATCCATAAAATTTCCCTGTAGAGTAACTATCCTACACTTCAGTAATGCTAAACACACACACATAATCATACATGCAGCAATAGCAAAAGTCATGATGGATTATTCACCAAATTTTCAAACTATTCTCTGGACAATACCACATTGTTCAATCTACTGTTATTTTTAGTAGTTATTTTTATTTCCCACTGTTACTTAGAATGCCAGTGTCCACAATTATACTTAATACTAAAGTGCTAAGGTACACAGAACACTGAACAAGCACATAAAAAGAGAAAGTCTCCAAATCGAAGAGTTTATACTAAAAGTTAGATAAAAGACAACCTTATTTAAAGGCTAATCTACGGAATTTGAGGCGGCTTACAGATGGTACACCATTTAATAAATTTCAAACAAGGATTAGGCAATTTTATAAACAATAAGTGCACCTGCATATTATAAAGCATTAAAGTTCAAAGGCTGTCGATTCATATGCCTCATACTAAAAAATGAAAAACACCTGTGGTCAAATAGTCATTTCTCCCCATCAAAAAAGATATATTATAATAGTTCTGAAAAGAAAGTCAATACTCAATACTACTAATAAATACAGAGGATATTTTTGCTATATCACAAAAATAAATGAAACCCACAGGCATCATCAAACATGGGGTTCCAATTTTCTATCTCAGCAAGCTATCTTCAGCTAGCTAAATATATATTTAAATTATTCTGTACTTCCCAGGCCAAAGAAAGTGATTTTTAGACTACACGCACCCACACATACATACATTGTGGTGGTTTTTTGTGTCTGTTTTTTGAGGGGAGTGTTATTTCCTTTTACAAAAAAAGAAAAAAGGATTACACTGTTTTATAAAGTGATTTTCACATGTACACTATATCATGACCATCTCCATTTCTGACATGCAATGGGAATGGCAGCATAGTATTTCAGTTATCTTGATGTTCTATATTTCATTAATCTCCTCTTGTTGAAATTATTATAGTTTTAAAAATCTTTAAGCCTTGTCAATTGGTCCCTTGTTAGAGAGAAGCAGAGCCAAGACTAAAGTGAGGTCAGTTGACTCCAAGCCCAGTGTAACTTATACAACAGCTCTATACTACTTTTAAATACCAAATAGGAAGTCATGCATCACAGCATAGAACTCTAATCTCAGCGAACTGTGCCTGTTTGAAAATTAAGACTTGTGGAGTTGCTTGTTTCTGGGAGTTTGATCTCTTCTATTAGCAATCTGAAAATACAAATCAATAGTTTGGGCCATTAATCAATTGACACATCTCCCTTATGGGCATATCAGATGACTGAACATAAACTGAAATGAGTTAACAGCTGCCAGTCCCTACTTCTGATCATCATGCCTTCAGAGAACTCTCCCATCAAGTACTGTGCATTGGAAAAAGAAGAAAACTTCACAGCTGCAAAATATCTCCCCTTGGTTTCACGGAACTACAAAAAATGTGGTGCTTCATTATTAAACATTTATTTGACTGTAAGAAAGACTTATGTAAAAAGAGAACTTTCACAAATGGACAAGTTTCTTTAGAAGGCTGAATAAATTTAAGTCAAAATTCCAGTCTGTTCCCATTCTGTTTTTAATTTTAAAAGCCATCAATTAAAAAGACACTAAGATATTATGTTCGCTTTCTACAAACAAAATGGACTATTTAGACCTCTAAATCTGTGATGCTGCTAAAACATGAGCTCCAAAGCCCCACATGGCTATAAATGAAAGTAACATTAAAATAGGGCTATTTTTATACTATGAAATATATTTCAACATCTCACAAAAACTCAAATCAGATCAAGTATTAATAACCTATGGGCAAATCACGGGCTTATTGCACACCTTTCTATCAGTTCTAATTATCATTTTGCTTAATCATCCTTCAAAACTAATGGATAAAGCAGGAATTGTCATCCTTGATTAACCTCTTCATCATGTCAGGCAAAAAACAACAACAACAACAACAAAAACCTTTCAATAAAATAAAAAATAAACTTGAAGTTTATTTGAAATTGATTTAAAGGCAATAGCAATAAATTTCCTTGCACATTTCTTCTAAGTTATACAACATACATTATTCATATCACAATAAACATATTGATATATGATTCTTTTAAAACCATATACAGCTGACATCATAGGAGCAGAAAGAAAAAGGAAATACTAAAAGCAAAAATAGCTTAACACAGCTAAAGGACATCATCAAGCACACCAATATATGTGTTAAGGGAGTTCCAGAAACAGAAGAAAGAGAAAAAGGGGCAGAAAGAATATTCAAATAAATAATGACAGAGAACTTCCAAAACTTCTATACATCCAAGAAGCTCGGAGAACACCAAACAGGATAAACATGAAGAAAAATACACCCCCCCATCATACATTGATTACACTATTGAATGCAGAAGAAGAGAAATCTGAAAGCTGCAAGAGAAAAGCAACATGTTACAAACAAGAGAATCCCAATAAGACTGAGTGCCAATTTCTCATCAGAAAACAAGGAGTAAAGAAGGCAGTTGGTTCAAATATCTAAAGCGCTGAAGGAAACCAACTACCACCCAAGAATTTTATACCCAGCAAGACTCTCTTTGAAAAATGGAGAGACTTCTGGGAAGACTGAGGATTAGAGAGGCAGAGGCCTCACTTCTCTCCCAGAAAAATAGCTGGAAGATAGGCAGAAACCACCTGGAAAACTGTTCTAGGGCTTATGACACCAGGGGAAGGCTAGACACCACCCAGAAGAGAGAGGGGTGAAGGAAAGGAGTCTCGGCAGCCCAGGAAAATCCTGTACATAAAGCTGCTTTATGTACCATCCTCCCACCATCGTAGTAAAGAGCAGTGGGTCCAGCTCCTGGCTGGCAGCTATGGACTGAGGGAGATGTAGGGATCCTCTTCCCCAAGAAAGGGGAAAGGGAGGAACACAGCCAATTGAAAATTCAGATTTTGGCTAGCAAACTTGGTCTGCTGCATCTCAGGGGTCAAACAATTACAGACCAGGTGGGCCACAATACTGTTTGCCCTGAGAGCCTGCAGGGACTTAAGATAATCTGCCTTCTCAAATACCCTCCCTACTGTCCAGTACTGGTTGTTGAATGACACAGAGAGAAGGAGGGTGCAGCAGGCCAAGGGAAGAGAGCAGCTTCTGAGAAAGTTTGTTTGGAAGGCTTGGCCTACCCTCAGGGATGTTGCGTCTACAATGCCTGCCCTGGCAGGTTTGCAGCATTCACTCCTAGCTCCTGGGGTCAGGGTTGAGCAGTATGCTGAAGAGCACCATCTGCTGGCAGAACAGGAAAGTGCACACAAAGGGGGGGAAATAATTTTAAAAATAAATAAAAGAGGCAATCTGGTGCCTTTAATGTCCCCCTCTCCAAGGTCCTTGGAAACTTGCCTGCACCCCATAATTGCCCTGGTTTGAGCAGTTAAACAGGGGCAATCCTAAAGATCTAGTACAGGTTGAACCAAGAATAAAAGAACAGTGGTAGCAGACAGCTACTTAGCAGTGAATCCCTAGGCAAGAGAGAGAAACTGACCATCAGAGTAAACTCACCATCATAAGGAGATGGTGTAGCAGTTTGATATTATTTATGAATTCCAAAAAGAGATATAGATTACATCTGTACAGTGGTCTGTTCCCCTGGGTATGACACCTTTTGATTGATTTAAATTAAAAGGCTTTAAGTTTACTTGATCAAATCAATTTAGGGCCTTTGATTCGACCATGTGAGTAGGGTATGTCTCAGGGTTGAGTCTCCACCTCCTTGGTGGGCTATATAAATGGATACTCACTCAAGAAGACACACAGAAGTTACACACAGAAGACACAGAAGAGGAGAGAACTTGGGTCATTTCGGTCCTGCCATGTGACAGAAAGGAGAAGGCTCAAAGAGTGAAAGCCCCAGGGAGAGCTGAGTCATATGCCTGATAGTTTGCAGCTGAAGAGACCAGAGCCCTGAGCAGCTGAGCAGGCCTGGAAAGAAACCAACCCTCCAGCCTACAGCTGAGATAGGAAGAAACCAGGCCCACCAAGCCGTAAGAGGAAGAGGAAGGCTGAACCCTTGCAGATTGGCAACCATCTTGCTTCACCATGTGGCAAGAGGCTTTGGTGAGAAAATACCTCTTCTGGTACCCTGAGTTGGACTCTTTAGGGCCTTGTAACTGTAAGCTTTTACCCCAAATAAATACCCTTTATAAAAGCCAACAGATTTCTGGTTCTTTGCATCAGCACCCCTTTGGCTGACTAATATAGATACCTAGACATAAGCAAAAATTTACAAGCCATACTAAGAAAAAGGAAGATATGGCTCAGGCAAAGGAACAAATCAAAGTTTCAGACAAGACACAGGACTTGAAATAATCACAGATGTTCATACAAATCATGGAGTTGAAAGAAAACATGGTAAAGAAATAAGTCATTAAGAAGACACTAGATGAGCACAAAGAAAAATTTGAAAACTTGAATAGAAAAATAACAGAGCTTATGGTAATGAAAGACAATAGTTGAGATAAAAAACACAATGGAGGCATACAAAGCAGGCCTGACGGGACAGAAGAATCAGTGATGTGGAGGACAGAACAGTTGAAATTGAAAAGACAGAATAACTGAGAGAGAAAAGAATGGAAAAAATTGAGCAGGGGTTCAGGGAGTTGAATGATAGTACAAAGAGCACCAACACCAACAAACATGTTTTGAGAGTTCAGAAGGAGAAGAGAAGGGGGAAAGGGTAGAAATAGAATTTGAGGATATAATAGCCAAAAATTTCCCCATTCTCATGAAAGAAATGAATATACGTGTCCAACAAGCACAGCGTACTCAATCAGAATAAATCAAATAGACCTACTCCAAGACGTATAATATTCAGAATGCCAAAGATAAAAAGAAAATATTGAAAGAAGCAAGAGAGGAGCAAAACATCACATACAGGGGATGCCCAGTTAGACTTGGAGTAGATTTTTCTGCAGAAACCATGGAAGTGAGAAAGCAGTGGTATGATATACCTTAAGGTACTGAAAGAGAAAAACTGCCAGCCAAGAATTCTCTATCCGGCAAAACTGTCCTTCAACTACAACGGCAAGTTTAAAATATTCACAGATAACTAGAAACTAAGAGAGTTCATAAACAAGAACCCAGCTCTGCAAGAAACACTAAAGGAAAGGCAGGAGAGAGAGGCTTGGAGGACAGCGTAGAAGTGAAGACTATCAGAAAAGGTAACAAAAGGGCAAAAAAGTATACAAAAGTAAGATATGATATATGAAAGAATGGATAAAATGGTTGAAGTCAGTAATGTCTTTACAGTAAAAACATTGAATGTTAATGGACTAAACTCCCCAATGAGAAGATAAAGGCTGACAGAATGAATAAACAAACCATGAGCCATCCATATGCTGTCTGCAGGAGTCTCACCTTAGATCCAAAGATGCAAACAGACTGAAAGTGAAAGGCTGGAAAAAGATATTCCATGCAAACAGCAACTGAAGGAGAACAGGGGTAGCTACACTGGAGTCAGACAAAACAGACTTTAAATGCAAAAAAGTGATAAGAGATACAGAAGGCCATTCTATATTAATAAAAGGGACAATCCATGAGGAAGGAGTAACAGTCATAAAATGTCTATGTACTTAACAATGGTGCTCCAAAATACATGAGGCAAACTCTGGCAAAAATGAAAGGAGAAATAGACTTCTCTACAATAATAGTTGGAGACTTTAACATGTCACTCACATCAATAGATAGAACAACTAGTCAGAAGATCAACAAAGAAACAGAGAACTTGAACAATATGATAAACAAGCTAGACCTAACACATAAACAGAATACTGTACCCCAAATCAGTAGGTTATACATTCTTCTCAATTGCTCACAGATCCTTTTCCAGGATAGACCACATGTTGGATCACAAAACAGGTCTCAATAAATTTTAAAAGACTGAAATTATATAAAGCACTTTCTTAGATCATAATGGAATGAAGCTGGAAATCAGTCATAGGTGGAAAAAGGAAAACTTCAGAAATATACGGAGGCTAAACAACTCATTCCTAAACAAGCAGTGGGTCAAAGAAGAAATTGCAAGAGAAATCAGTAGATATCACAAGACAAATGAAACTGAAAACAAAACTTACCAAAACTTATGGGAAACAGTGAAGGCAGTGCTAAAAGGGAAATTTATAAAAGGAAATTTAAAAAAGAAGAAAGAGCTAAATCCAACGTCCTAACTGAACACCTGGAAAAACTAGAAAAAGAACAGCAAACCATTTCCAAAGCAAACAGAAAGAAAGAACAAAGATTAGAGCAAAAATAAACGAAATTGAGAACAAAAAAAAACAATAGAGAAAATCAACAAAACCAAAAGCTGGTTCCTTGAGAAGATCAATAAAACCAACAAGACCTTCGTTAGACTAACAAAGAAAGAAAAGAGAGAAGATGCAAATAAATATAATCAAGAACGAAAGGGGGGATATTACATCTGACCCCACAGAAATAAAAAGGATCATAAGAGGGTAGTATAAAAAACTGTATGCCAAAAAATTAGACAACCTAGATGAAATAGACAAATTCCTAGAAATGCACAAATATGCACTGACTCTATAAAAAATACAGGAACTCAATAAACCAGTCAAAATAAAGGAGATTGAATCAGGCATCAAAAATCTTCCAACAAAGAAAAGTCCAGGACCAGATGGCTTCACAGGTGAATTCTACCAAACACTTCACATTAAGAATCAAGACAATGTGTTTAAACTCTTCCAAAAAATTTAAAAGAGGGAAAATTACCCAATATATTTTATGAAGCCAACATCACTCTAATACCAAAAACAGATAAAGATACAAGAAAATTACAGACCACCTCTCTAATGAACATAGATGCAAAAATTCTCAACAAAATATTTGCAAATTGAATCCAACAGCATATTAAAAGAATTACACACCACGATCAAGTGGGTTTTAGTACTGGAATGCAAGGGTGGTTCAACATAAGAAAATCAATTAATGTAATACACCACATTAACAAATCGAAGGAAAAAAAACCACACGATCATCTCAATCAATGCAGAAAAAGCATTTGACAAAATCCAGTATCCTTTCTTGATAAAAACACTTCAAAAGATGGGAATAGAAAAAGTTCCTCAACCTGATGAAGAGCATATATGAAAATCCCACAGCTAACATCGTACTCAGTGGGGACAGGTTGAAAGCTTTCCCTTCAAGATCGGGAACAAGACAAGGATGCCCACTGTCACCACTGTTATTCAACATTGTGCTAGAAGTTCTAGGTAGTGCAATTAGGCAATAAAAAGAAATAAAAGGTATCCAAATTGGAAAAGAGGACGTAAATCCTCAGATGACACGATCCTCTAAAAAAATCCAAAATATCTATGACAAAGATATTAGATCTAATAAATGAGTTCAGCAAAGTGGAAGGATACAAGATCAACATGCAAAAATCAGCAGTGTTTCTACAGACTAATGTATTAGTCAGCCAAAGGGGTGCTGATACAAAATACCAGGAGTCAGTTGGCTTTTACAAAGGGTATTTATATGGAGTAGAAGCCCACAATTACCAGGCCAGAAAACAAAAATTACTTCCTTTACCAAAGTTTATTGTCACATGTTGAAGCAAGATGGCTGCTGATGTCTGTGAGGGTTCAGGCTTCCTGAGTTCCTCTCTTCCCAGGATTTGTTTGTCTCTGGGCTCAGCTCCTCTGCTGTCTCCACAAGGTCAGCTGTAGACTATGAGACTCTCTAGGCTTTGCTGCTCTCCACAAGGCCAGCTGTAGACTATCAGGCGAATGGCTCATCTCTTTTCCTGGGGCCTTCTCTCCTTCCTCACAACCAAGCTCCTCTGTGTGCTTACTTTCCAGGGCTCCAGCATTAAAACTCAGCATCAGAACTCCAACGCCAAAAACTCCAACTCTGTCCTTTGCTATGTCTTCTATCTTTTGAGACCCCACCCACCAAGGAGTGAGGCTCAATGCCCTACCAATGTGGCCCAATCAAAGCCCTAATCATAACTTAATCATGCTCAGATAAACAGACCAGTTTACCAGCATAATCCAGTATCTATTTTTGGAATTCATAACTATATCAAACTGCCAAACTGCTACAACTAGTAATGAGCCAGCTGAGGAGGAAATCAAGAAAAAAATTCCATTTAAAATAGAAATAAAAAGACTCAAATACCTAGGAAATAACTTAACCAGGAATGTAAAAGGTTGTACTCAGAAAATTACAAAACACTGCTAAAAAAAAAAAAAAAA
>JAQZBX010093700.1:0-12119 GCA_029593785.1 Cabassous unicinctus | reverse complement strand
CACAAGCTGCAGGCACGTAAGGAAAAATAAAAAGTATAAAAATCTCACCATTGTTCAAAGGAGCCTATGGTTGTTCTGTAGATCAGAAAAATATCCATGAATATCCAATTTCAACAAGGTTCTTTAATGAATATTTCTAATTAAACCTTCGAATACTTCTGTGTCTATGCTGGTAGAGCAGCTGCTATATGAGCTGTGTAATGTTTCCTATTAGAACTCAGCATTGGGAGCGGGGAGAGACCTGAAACCCAAACTCGGCACCAGGTAGACAAGCAAGCACAATTAACAGCCAGCGGTCGGGCCTCTTGAATGCTGATATGGAATAACTCTGGAAACCCAATCACCACGGAGCTGCACGGGGACCTGCTTACTGTCCACAGATGTCACCACAGTCATTAGTCAGGGCCGAGGGAGGCCAGCCACAAGCAGGCTAAGGGGCCGCTCCCACTCCTCCTTCATCAAGTCCCAAAATACCACGGGGACACCCGAGCCGGGTCCTGGGAGGACACAAGAGAAGAAATCCAACTTCACACCACAGAGGCTCAAGGTATGACCCTCACCAGACAAGAGGTGGCACCGGCTGGGGAGCTGGGGGTCTGGGGGAGAAATGAACACAAGTCCGCAAGAAAGGAGCACTGAGAGGGTGAGGCGGGCACAGGGAGGACCTGGCAGACCCAGGGTGGCCTGCCTCCATGGGACCACGCTTCTGTTCCACGCTCCCCTGAGAGCCCCTGACACCTCGAGTGCCTGGCTAAGGAGACCCCTGGACACCAGTGAAGCTGAACAGAGGCACTGCCTCTATGGAGTTCCATTCAGCTCTGCGCTGACTTAGGAGGGAAAACAGGACTGGGCCTTCCATCACCTGAGGGGGGCTACTAGGTGCCCTGTGAATTCCTGCTGCCTGGCTGGCTGCTTCCAGCCCTGAAGCCAGTCAAGGGCCAGGTGGCCCCTCCACCCTTGGGAATTAGGGGTGCTCGGTCTGGATCCTGTGCACCCACCCCAGAAGAGCAGGTGAATGGAAATGGGTGACCTGGCTCAGGGAGACTCTCAAGGCCGTGGGCATCTGCTCTGGAAATCACCTTGACTTTTGTCAAGGAGGAGCCTTGAAAATCCAGGCTCTGTACAGAAGCAAGCAGATAATCTCCCCAGTCAACCAAGGCAAACTGGCTGAAGGACAACAAGCAAAGGTCGCTCTAAGTGGCTTGGGAAGAACATCCCCAGATTGTCTGGCTTCCTTAAAGGTGGTGGGAACAACAGGCATCAGAGGCACCAGGGCGGCTAGAAAAGAAATACCTGGAAAGGTCCCAGGGCTGTTTCTCAATCCTGTCATGGTCTCCACCTCAGGCACACACACTGAGATGCTTTCCCTATCGGTGCACTCCCTGAAAAGGTGCTGTTTTCCCTTCTTCCTAGCTTCCTGCACACTGCTCTGCTCACCTGGAAAGTTCTCCCTGCTCCTCTCTGCCCAACAAAGCCCAATTCGTCCTTCAGGGCAAACTTTAGCTCCTTCGTCAAATTTTACCTGCCTGTGGAGATGTGCCTCCTCAATGCCCTTTCAAGAAGCATGGGCTGCCTGACTTCAGAGCATGGGATCCGCAGGCAGCCTTTGGCTGTCAGCATCTTTGGGGCAGCCTCTGCTGCACAGAGTGGTTCACCCATGGTCACAGCCTTCCTAGTACAGCCTGCCTCTGGGGACTGAGTGAGGTGGGGGTAAAGGCACAGCCATTTCAGCCCAAAGGGATCAACTCTGCTGAGCAATATTCACTCCATAGCTCTCTGCTGGACTTTGTGGGACCTGCATCCCGGCTCGGCTTGTCTACCTGACCAGTCAAGCTTGTGCCCCTCCTTTCACAGATTTTGGTCCCTAATAAACATCTTGCACCCCAAACTCAACATCTTTGTCCAGATGACCCAATCTGCATAGTACCCACTGCCCTCCACATTCAATCTTTGGCCATTTCTCCACAGAAGATGCTCAATAAATGTTTAATAAACAGGTGAATGATTTAGTATTTCTACTTGTTGACAGAGCTCCTGCAGAGCCGACTCCACTTCTAGGCACGCTTATAGTAGGTGATCTTCAGGCAGACAGGATGACGTGGAAGTCAACGAAATGGGAACATCATTACCAAAAAAATGACTTCCTCTGGCTCCCTAGGAATCACCCCTCCTGCCAGCTCTTCCTTTCAAGCATGTATCCTGTAAACTGCATGGGAGATGCTTTACCTGGGGTGTTTCAGGTCCTGGAATTAGGAAGAGCGGCTTGCTGCTACCTCCGTGGTCCCTGCAAGCTTTTTTTCCCTGCAAGGTCAGCTTTAGGGGTACCTTTCCATCAGCCACGCTGCCTTGCATGCCACACACTCTAAACAGGATGGCGTAACAGTGCAGTAAATGTTAAGAAGGTTATCATTAGATAAGTTAAAAAAACCCAGGGCTTAGCGTTACTAAAGATATTTGCAGAGTTTGGTGCAATATAAGTAGTGGGGTTTATGGTATCATGCCTAAAATTTTGAACAGGGTGACATCCAAGGGGACACAGCATAAATGCCCAGCCAAGGTGGGACTTTTCTTGCCTGCTTCTTCTCTCCCTAATGTCAGAGTTCTCAAAGCTAGTAATGCATGTGCCCATTTTTAAAAAAGGGTTGGCGATATCTTGCTACTCAAAGGGTCTAGACAACCACACTAGGACACAAGTCCAAACTCTGCAGAGCAGCTGATGCCACCCAAGCTGCTGGTTACACTGTCTCCTACTTGGAGAGCTCACAGCATTGTGATTCTATCAGCAGCCTTCTAAAAGCAGCCTTGCAGAGAAGGGCCAGCAGTCACCAGCCTAAAGGAATTGTTTCTAGCACAATCTCAGCCTGAGTCTGTAGATTACACACCACAAGGAGAATAGACAACCGGTTGTTCAACAATGGCGATAATTATCCCAGTGCCTACCATCCGCCAAACCCTCTGTACATACTCACTTCATCCTTGCAACAACCCTTTGATCCTATAAGGCGATTATGGACACGTCCACTTTACAGGTGAGGACACCAAGGCTCAGTGGTTACATCGCTAATCCAACTTCACATAGCGAAGCAGCAGCAACATCCAAATTTGAATTTGGGTCTGTTCGCTTCCTTGTTTGGCTCTAACAGCGGTTATATCTGAGGAAAGTTCTGTATTCCTTAATTTATTTTTTTTTACAAAAACAGTTCTTTGTACATTACTTTTTTAATCTTCAAAACATCAAAGAGAATTTATGGGCAAGAAAATGGTCCTATTTCCACATAAAATATATCACAGGGAAGCGGATGTGGCTCAATCGATAGGGTTCCCATTTACCATATGGGAGACTCCGGGTTCGATTCCCGGGGCCTCCTGGTGAAGGCAAGCAGGCCCGCGTGGCTCGGTGAGCTGACGCAGCAAGACGTCGCAACAAAGGGAGGCAAGCAGACACAGAAAAACGCACAGCAAATGGACACAGCGAGCACAAGCAGCAAGGGGGGGATAAATAAATAAATAAATAATCTTTAAAAAAAAATATATATATATATATAGGTGTATCATAATTTGACAATATGAATCAACAGCCATAAAAAAGTTTCTGTCCCTTGATACAACCATACTATTTTCTGGAACTCTTTTCTGGAAAAAAATAAGCAAAAGTGGACAAAATGGTATGTAAAAGATTTTTTTTTTGCAGTGTTACTTTTAATAACGAAAAATTCGAAAGAAACTAAATGTCCAGCATCTGAAGAGTAAAGATTGGGCATCTGCCTGATGGCCTGAGGTCATGCCATTAAACATATTTTTGAAAAATCAGTAGTAACATGGGAAAATGCTCATTAAGTATTTCTAGGTTTAGAAAGTAACATATAAGCCTATCTACTCATGCATATAAATACTGGTATATGCATTTCCCCACTAAAAGGATATAAAAGAATCTACACAGAGTGGATACCCACAAAGAGGTTTCAGAGACTAGGATGGGTGAGATGAGCAGAAAACTTGTACTTTTCATTTTATACCTGAATGGATGATTTGATGTTTACTATATGTGTTACTGTTACTTTAAAAATAAATATACTTAACGTTTTGCATATACTATGATCCAGTCATGTTTTAAGAATAATATTTCATTTTAATAATAGAATAAACCAAAATATCACTGCACTGCAGAATTAGAGATGACATCATTTTCTCTTTATAATTTTCTGTGTTTCCCAAGTTTTCTACCATCAACACATAATTTTACTATCATAAAAAGCCTCTTTTTTAAACTTTAAAGATCCCATTAGTGGGTCCTAATAAGTCCTATTAGTCCTACTAAGGACCTTATAGCTTTCAGAGTCTCACCAGTCACATCCCACATCAGATCCACCCAAAGGGTTATTCAGTGCTGGGGAGGGCAGAGACCACATGAGATCCTTTACAAGGACCACCAAAGAGGGAGACCAAACCCTTACTGGCTTAGCCCAGAGCCACACCCCCTCAGCCCTGGACCCCTGAAATATAAGGAGAGCCTGGCCCAGAGGAACTCTGCATCCTCCCACTCCTGAATTAACCACGGCAAGGATCTTCCTCTTATTTTTACCCTGAGCAATCCACTGGCTGAAGGACATGGCTAGATAAAAGGAGGAACTTCCTGACCCTGGAGGTGATGGATCCACCAATGGAGGTTGCACCTGCTATGTGCAAAGCACTGTAGGGGGCACAAAGATGACTTCAACCTGGACCCTGGCAGTCCAGGTAAGGAAGTAAGAGGTATATAAATAAGTCAAATTCCAGGCAGAAAGAGACCAGATCCCAAAGAGCCGAGATATGGATAAAGGGTAATCGGGGTTCAAAGGAGGGAAGCTCTTGTCCAACCTGGGGTGCAGGAGGGCTTCCCAAGGAGGAGGCACAAGGAACTGGGTTTGAAGTCTGAGTGTACTCAAATACAGTCCAGGTGTGTACCTGCCCAGGTGTAGGCAGTCTATACAGGCAGATTACATGCCCTAGCCACCACCACCCATTTTGCTTTATGGGCAAGGCTGCCAGCCAAAATCCACATCAGGGCACCTAGATGTCCAGAAGTCCACGTGCCTGGATTTGTTTTCCCCAGGGCAGAAACCTCAACTACAAACCGCGATAAACAAAAGTTTGTGGATATTCACAAAATGTGTTTGAGATTCATAAGTCTTTCCACCACAGGAAATAAAGGCCTAACGAGTATTTCCTGTGGCGCATGCCTGGCTCTGGTGGAATGCCCCACCAAATGTCTCCTGGCTACTAGCAGTGAAAACAAAAGCACAGATCCTGTATTTGCTTGCCATCTTTTCTGTTCTGGATGTGAGCTGCCATTTCAAGACAGCAAAGGGCTTTTGAACAAAATACAAGAAGACCCTTTGCTTCTCCCTCACCCACCACTGGAAGAAGGACGTTATCAGTTCCTTCTGATACCACCCCCCGCCCCAGTTCAGTCCAGGTGCCCAAACAACTGGACTAAGGTGGGTTATGCCACATGTGGGGACCTTAGATGGAGCAGGACGATGACACAGAGGGAGTTACACTTGACCAAGAGAGTTGGGCAGAGTGAGGAGGGAACAAAGAATGGTTACAACCAGAGTCTTTTCTAGGATGGAGCCAGGGGGTTAAATTTTGGAAAAGTTTGTTAGAGAATGAAGTAAGTGGGTTAATATAACTGGAGTGTGAAAGGCATTTTGCTGGTGATGAGGAGGCGGCTGATGATTTATTTATAATCAACAACGTTGTATCCAACCATGGAGATAATTATGCACTTTAGAAATGCACAAAGAAAAGTCCCTTCATACTAGGTCAAAATGGAGATTGGAGCCATTTAGGGGGAAATCCTGTCAGGAAAGCTTGTTGTCTGCCCTTAACTGGGCCACAGCCATGGAGCTATTAGCCGCCAGGCTTCAGTTAACCCCCAGCTGTAAACTGAGAATAATGGACAGAATAATCTCTAAATTCCCTTCTAAAAATGAGGCCTCTTCCAGGAACAAGCATTTACTTCCTTTTGCTTTTGGTGATATTCTCCTGTCTCACGGCTGGAACAAAGAAGGACCCTTCCTCTTGCATCTCATCAGTTGTTTTTGTTTTGCTGGTTCATGTTTAAGCTCAAGCGCTTCAGTCCTCTCTAATCAAGATGCTCATAGAGCCGTTAGTGCAGCAGCTCAGGTAAGGGTGGACAGATCTGGGTGGAGTCAGACAGATCTGAGTTCAAATACTAGAGTTGGGAAAGGTCCCTCATCTCTCTTCAGTTTCCTCATCTGGAACATGGGAATGAAAGTACCTGCCTGAGAGGGCTGGTGAAAGGATAAAAGCTGGCACAAAAGAAAGCCTGGTACCTAGTAAAAACTCATCATCATACTCTTTCGATTAAGTCATAGTAAAGGAAGGCCTACAGGTTGACATTGGTCCCTTAGTAACTGTTCATTCCAGCTTGACGTCTTCCTATGGAGTCCAGGTTGGGTCCTGTGACCACCACTTGCATCTCTAAGGGATCACTCAGCCTAATAATCCAATCAAAAAATACTTCCAGGGATAAGCCACAACATCATTAGCATGGAGACTGCAGAATTCACATTCTAAAACCCACTGAGAAATACTAACAAGTGGAAGAAGTTCCAGAACACTGGAGGTGGAAGAAATCTTATCCCACTCTTTGAAGACTCCCCAAAAGAAGTAATGGGAGCTAGATTTACCCTCCCACCTGGAACAACTAAAAAAATCAGACAAGATATTTGAAACAGTTTTCAGACATTGGACCTCAGATGGTGCAGAACAGTGATCCTTGACAGAGGGGAAAATAAATGTGATGGGCCTGACAATTTCAGGCAGAGCCCAGGGTCTCCCTAAGTTGAGGAGGTGGAGTTGGGAGGCCACAGAGGGCAAGGCCATGAGAATTCACAGAGCAGAGTGCAGCAAAAGAGAGGGCTGCTCAGAGAGAACTTGGAGATCTGCAGGGGGCCACTCTTGAGTTTTCAGCTGAGCCGGCTAAGCGATGTGAGGCGTCTGCCCAAGGCAGGGCAAAAGAATACATGGAAAGAACAGAGAGAACAATCCCCAATGTTTACACAGGGAGGGAATGCATATGTGTTCCCACCAGTCCGAGCAGAAAACCTTGAAATTCAAGGGGTACCAGGTAGCATATCAGAATGGAATTGCCTCGGTAGCGAGGAAAAATTAGCCCTAAATTAAGGCAGCTCTGTTTCCTCTATATAAAGCTTAAAGCAAGATCCAATGGGATCAAACTATTTCCAAGTAATTTAAATGTGTAACAGCATTTAAAAGAATACAAAAATATCCAGCATCCAACAAGGTAAAACTCACAATGTCTGGCATCTGATCAAAAATTACCAGGCAAAAAAAAGCAGGAAAATACAACCCATAAGGAAGAGAAATATCAATCTTAAGAGTCTCTAAAACAATTCTACAATCACATCCACAGTTTATTTCAAGACCCTGCCATGGAACCTACCTGGGCCTAGAAATGCATTTTAAAGTGCCTCTCTGCAACAAACACCCCATCCAGAACTCCAGTTCCTTCCAAAGAGGCTTGCTCTATCCTTCTCATTCTAAAGAGGCCCATCCTAGGTGGTGAAAACAGAGGGGGTTAAAAAAAAAAAAAAAAAAAAAACAAATGCTCACTTTCTATTTCATTTCTGTCTGCTAAGAGTGTCACCTTTTCCCAAGCAGTGATACTATCCCATCTCACTCATTTTCTAACTCTGTGCTATTATTTTTTAAAGTTTGTGACTATCTTTAGCAGTTTTCACCAGTTTTATTTCATTCTGTGCTTCCACCTTCCTGAACCTCTTTTGATCTGCCCTAAGTTAGAGGACTCTTCATTGCTCACTTGTAAGATTCTTTGAAATCAGGGTTCATCCACAATCACTGCATATGAACATGTTTTCTTTTTTGATGTGTTTGCCCTTTCTTTTATCATTTGGAAATTAATGAATTAATTATCTCACTAGTGGAACATACTCAAAATGCCATGGTTAGAGCCTTCCATCACTCCTGGGCTATATTTCCATCTAAAGTCCTCATAGTAGCAGCTGCCTAAAGCAATCTACAGGAGCAAGAAATCCTTAAACACGCTCAGACCTCCCAGGGTTGTGCTTCACAGTATCCACCATATTTGAACAGGATAATCTGCAATTTGTCTGGAGCACTGATCTTCCTGCAAGAAGGGCACCTGCTGGAGTGAAGGAAAGGCTGGGCCCCTTACTGAAAGAGCTGGCCAAGGCACCGGAACAGTGAATTCCCACAGGTACCTCATGGAGTCTCCTTTGCCTCCTCCCTGTCCTTGTTCCTATTTATAACCCCTGCCATATTAATCATCCTCATTCCTTAGAGTTGTAAAGTTCAAGAATAATATACCCACTTTGGCCTCTTTCAGTTATTCATGCATTTGTTCATTTAAGCGAATATTTATTCAGTGCCTACTGAGTGACTGGCAGCACTTCCAGATCATGTATCTCTTCGGATCCTCACACCAGCTCTGAGAGGTGGGATGGGCAGGGATCGTTACCCACAGTTTAGGCATGAGGAAATGGAGGCCCCTAAAAGAGACGAAGTAACTTGCACAAGGTCACAAAGACAAGAAGACTTGGAGCAAGGAACTTGAACCACGCCTCGCACGGACAAGTCTTGCTCACAACCGTTGCTATGCTGAACTGGAGAAGGAGATGAAGGAGAAGGTCCCCTGCCCTCCCTGCGCCCCCAGCCAGTCCAGGTCCCTCCGAATTCCCCCACTTTGAGTGCTCCTTTGCAGTCCTGAGGCACAGTCATTTCATCCTCCCTGTTCATTCATATTTGATGAGTTCCTAAAAAATTAACATGGGCTTCACCTAAATCTGTTCCTTCCTTCACTGCCAAGGTGACAGGTAACATCAGGCAGGCCTGAAGGACGCAAGCATGAATGCAGCCAGGGCATGAGGCTCACACTGCACCCCTGGCCCCCCACCCCTCCTCGTAAGCCACCTTCCATCAAGCCTGACTTGCACAGAAGGCTGGGGAAGTGACCAGCCTCTGGGCCCGATCAGAGAGAGCTGGACGATAATTCCCTCCCCCATCACTGCTGCACTGGGTGGAAACTGGGTCAGAGCTGGCCAGCCCATTCATTTAATCCAAACTGCCCCTCTCCATTCAGCTTTTAGTCCTCGGTGCTTTCTGTCCAAGGAAATGTTATTTCCCCGGCAAAATAAACAAAATAAATTAAGCTCATGCTCTTTGATCTCAGAGCTTTTGTGTGACTGATGGACTGAACAGAAACAATCTGCTGCCCTCCTGACAGCCTGGAGACACCATAAAAATTCAGCCATGGCTTTGGGAGGCAGAAAACCAGCTTCTAGCCACCTGCCAGACACCCTGTAGAGAAGAGTATGGCTAAAGAAGGAAAGCTTTAGCCACACTTCATTCACCCCCTATAGGGGTGTGAAGCACAGCAGACACAGTTGGAAGAGCCAGACTGTAAGGTAGAGGTACTCATTTGGCTTTAGCCACATAGGCCTGTTTTTCTTCTTCATTCCACCCCAGGGCCTTTGCACTGGCTATTGTCATCAACTGTCATGCTTCCCCTTCAGCTATTTCTCATCACTCATGTCTCATCTTAAATGTGGCCTCCTTGGACAGGCCTGATAGGCCTTTCCCATCAAAAGTTAGCCCCTGTGCTCTACCCTCATCACTCTACCCCATCACCCTGTTCTGGTATCTTTTTGGCACTTACCACAATCAGGAATTATTTGATTAATGTATTCGTCTTCCTATTTATTCTCTACTTCCATGACAGCAAGGATACTGTCTATCTTGAAAAGCATGGTGTCCTCAGCACTGAAAAAATGTCTGACACATGGGAGGTTCAAGGTAAATATTTACTGGAGAAGGAAGACTGAATGAAGGAGAACTGGATTCTACTTTCAGTGCCAGCTCTGCCTGCCTCGAGCAGTGAGTGGTACAGCTAGACCAGGATCCAGGATTCAGATCAGTGGTGTGGCTGCCACAAGCTACATGCGGGAGGCGGGGGGGAGCAGGTTTGTGTGCTCAAGATCAGGGGTGGCTGCTCAATGGATAAGACTCATGACTGGTTTTCGAGAGGCAGAGAGCAGTGAGGGGCCTTTCTTAGCGAGCCTCACTCAGCAGGGGCAGTTGAAGCGCAACTGCCAGTTAGCGGACGCACCTAGACCAAGAGTGCAGGCACCTCTGGGTGGCCCTCCGTATCCTTGGATTTCTATCAGCAAGACAAGGTTATGCTGAATCTTTTGGGGTACATGGACCTCTTTGAGAATGTGAAGAAAGATAGCAACTCTCTTTCTAGAGAAGTACCTGTGCACCCATGGAGACTAAAGGGTACCTGTGTTCCCTGAAGGTGCACAGAACCCCTGAAGCTCACCACAGGTCCCAGGTCGACAATCTCTGATCTCAAGGCTCTCTCTGGCCTCCATGCTGCTCCTTGGCCTGTTTGCTCTCAGAGCCAGTCCCTGGCCAGCTCCCATGGCCTCTGCCTTCTGGGTAGGTCTGGCCAATAGGAACGCAGGCAGAAGACCAGAGGCGGGAGGTGGGGAGAAACATGGTATTTCTCTTGCCCTCTCACTTTGGGTCATGTCTCCACAGTGACTCCACCACCTCTGGGTCTGCAGCTTTCTCCAGACATTTCTTTCCGGTGTGTTCCCAATCCTCCAAGCCAGCCTTCTGAAGTTTCAGCATCCACAGGGTGTTACTGGATCCCGGGCTCTCGGAAAACCAGCTCCTCCGCTTGTCCCTCCAGCCCTAGGATGGGGAGCAGTTTCCTGCTAGTGCTACATTCTAAGTTGCCTCTCCACTTGCTGCTTGGTTTTTGATCTCTTCCAGTACTTCTAGAGCTAGTTCCCTACATAAATTCCTTCCACTGGGCTAATTGACATGAGCCGTTTTCCTGTCTGTCCCTCACTGATCAGGCCCCTTCCAGCACAGGCATTCTGGGAGCCTTTGAGCTCCTGGGAAAGACCAGCCTGAGCTGAGGGAACGAAGCCCTGTGAGATTCAGGAAGATGGAGGTGGCCAGGCAAACCCACATGGCCTGCTAGTGCAACGCCCCCGTTCTGTCCAATCCCATCCCAGGAACAAGCTAACAACTGAAAAGCCTCACAATCACCGCCTAGTTAAACTGTTTACTGCCTTTCTGCGGGTGAGGGAAACAAATGTGAGGCCCTGAGCAGCCATCTGTTAAATCGTGCTCACACTCTGATGAAACAGCAGCCTGGATGAGCTTTCCCAGAGTTCCTGCTTCTGCTAAGCGCTCCCAGCCAAAAAGACTGCGATTATGCAAAGACAGCCTCGGGGTCCTCTTAGCCCGGGGCCCAGGGCAGCCAGGAAAACCAGTCCTGTAGCATCAAAGGCACACGTCTTCTGGAGTCCCTCAGCTGTGGGCCAGCATCCCTCTGCCCAGGAAGAGCGCACAGCCGTAGTATCCCAGCCCTGAATGGCCCACGCAGGGGGGCGGCTTACGTTCTCCCCGTGCTCACTTCTTTTAAAGAATAGCCCCGTCTATGAGCACACTTGGTCCTTCCATCCATTCTGTGGGGCAAATAGGGACCACACTGGGGCAGAAGCCTCACCGAGGACCAAGGCACAGAGAGGTCCACTGGCTTGTCCAAAGTCACACAGCCACTTTGAGGCAGAGCTGGGACTAGATCCCAGCCTGGGCAGGGACTGACCTCAACCACCCTCCCACAGCCTGCCCACAGGCACAAACACAAACCTCAACACACTGTTAAGTGGAGTTCCCCGAGACACAGACCTGGGGCAGGCAGGGATTTCAATGCAAATGGAACCCTATGAAAGGACTAAGATTCAACCATCTTTTGATCTTAAAAAAAAAAAAAAATGGCACTCCCAGGAAAGAACCAGTAAGGAAGTAGGGGAGTGAGATAAGAAGGCAAGGAATTCAATGTGAGCTTGGGCTTGAAGGATGGGTGGAGGAGGAGGCAGAGGAAACAGTGCAAGAAGAATCTGAGAGGCTGGAGGGCATAGCATACTGTTTTCATTTAACAAACATTCAAATAGCACTCACTATTTTGCAGGCATCCTTCTAAGATAAGGGTTGGCAAACTATGCCCAGAAGGTCAAATCTGGTCCGCCTTTTTT
>JAQZBX010093699.1:0-12120 GCA_029593785.1 Cabassous unicinctus | reverse complement strand
AAAAAAAAAAAATAAACCCACACAAACAGAAAAAATAAAAGCTGTTCTAGCTTAATCTTTGGAGAGAAACTGAATATTGCTACATTCTTCTGTATAAAGATAAAGAATTTTTTTTGTTGATAACATTTTTCATATATTTTATTACAACTTGAATGCATTTTATACTAGACTTTCTTCCTGCCAGGGTGAGGAAAAGCCAGAAAGAGAAACATGAAGGAAGTAGATTTGTTAACTATATCCCTAAGTTTCCACACTTTCTTAGTTCTCTTGCAGCACACTCTGATTAACATGCCCACTTCCTTCTTTGCTTTGCCAATTCTTACTTGTTTTACTCTGGGGTTCGAAATCCTAATGCCTTGCATACTAGAATGCTAATTGTTTCTAGCGCACATAAATAATTTTGGAATGTTGAACACCCTATCAACCCATATTTTTAAGAAGGTTGTAGTGGTGAGCATGGGGAGAGGAAACAAATATTTTTTACCAAGTGCTCATCCTCCCCATTTCCACTTTTGTAAACCACAATGAGGCAATCTGACAATCCCATTGCTGGAATGGATTAAAATGATGGTAAATATGGTTCATCTACACAAATTCCAAATCTTACTTTTTCAACTCCTTTACAGAAATAATTAATCAGAATTGTAATTAGTTATTAGTCTTTGCTACCCTTACTAGATGGGAATCCTAGATTATAAAATATATTTTCTTTATATTGATATTCTGCATTACTAATAGAGTGTTTAGAATATAGCATGCATTGACATTTAAAAATTAATTAAACCAAGTTCTATTCCATCAAAACCCTAATATAAATGTTTCCTATATTTAAATATAATGACAAGTAATTCACTTATATAGGCTTTTTTAATGCCTGTTATTATGGCTTCTGGTATCACTTTAAAAGATGACAGCACAAAGCATTTTCCACCAATCCTTTTGTCCTCTTATGAGTTAATGACTTTTTCCCCCTTAATCTATAGCTTTAAATGGAGTCTTGAAGTCTCTTCTTAGTGACATTTAATGAGAAGATAATGACATTATTGCTCAATTTTCACTCTATGCACTTCTACTTTGGCCACAAGTTCTGGTACATATTTTGATTGTTTCATATTGTTATGGAGCCACATATTGATTTGCATAAGAAAGTAGTTTACATAGCAAAACAATGATGAATTCCTACAGATAAAAAAATAAAATTCTCTAAGATCTCAACATTTTAATAAAAGCTGCCAAATATTGGAGACAGATAGATGATCAAGAATTATTTAAGGTCATAGAACCATAACAATAGCCATGGACTACCA
Source organism: Cabassous unicinctus (assembly GCA_029593785.1). NCBI lineage: Eukaryota > Metazoa > Chordata > Mammalia > Cingulata > Chlamyphoridae > Cabassous > Cabassous unicinctus. The sequence goes on along the minus strand of JAQZBX010093699.1, from coordinate 10,813 downwards.
ATTTATTCCAAACCCAGTCCCCAAAAAGAGAACTGAATAGGGGTGCAGTATTTTGAAGTGTCCAGAATAAGATATTCTTTTACTTCTCGTATTGAAGGAGAGAAGGGAGGGCATCCAATCCAACACCAAATGTATCATTCCCATCCACGCAAATTTGTTGTTTAATGAGCCACTTAATCTGTAGACCTTTTTTAGTGCTTCCAAGAATATGAAATTTGGTAACAGTGTGCTTGGGAAACCTTGGAATATGTCTCCTAATATTTGGTAATATCCATAAAAATGGAGACTCTTGTCTGCTTCTGTTATAAAGACCACTGAAGTTGGGAGACATGCCTAGAATCAACAACCAAGATGAAAAGCATTGGAGTCATACATTTTATATTAGTTGGATACAGTAAAAGAGGTCAGTGGTATCAGTGACTACAGTGTAGGAGTCATATTCCACTAACAGCAGTATAGAGCAGCAACAGCAGATAGAATCAGATGGACATCAGAGCTGCCACTGGGATATCACTATCATGGATAATGGCCAGTTCCATAAGCTATTCATATACTCATCCAATCCTTATCCCCAGCACCAAAGGAGATTGATCATAAAGAAGATGGAGTTAGGAAGTGTCACAAAATAGAGCCCTATCTTTACATCCTGTTTGGAGGGAGGGGAAGATATGAAATTGAAACTGAGTTTGAGATTACAATTTTAAATCAGACTTGACTTTTCCTAAATAAAATAACCAAAAAGTTATGGAATGTCTCCTAGATATCATTAAAGGGATAAGAAATGAGGATATGATACAGAAAAGCTGGATGTAGTTACAGGAAACATATACTTTTAAATTTATGCCACCTTTGAGATTCTTCAGAAATCTAGATTACACATGCATATGAGACTATTATATATATATATATATACAGTAGAGAAAAAGAGATGTGTTAATATTTAAACAAATATTCTTACTAAAACATATGAAAATTAAATGAATTATAACATTTTTCTAAATGTGATTTGTAAAATCCAGTGGAAAGTTTTATTTTAGGTTTGCAAGTCAAAGTATATTGTCTGTAATATTGACTCAGGCATACTTTGCTTTATTTCTCATTAAAATGCTTTGACGGTTTGTTGTAACTAAGAATTAATATTCATATCTATTTTTATGGGGATACTATCCATTTTAAAGAGATCATGACATATTTTCTAATATCTAAGATACACAGTTTCAGAATCTACACTGGCAAAACCCAATGATCATTTTGCAACAATTGTCATGTGTAAAAATCTCATATCCTATCAGCTAATGACAAGTTCATATTTCTTTAATTCCATCTCTTAAAATATTTTTCTTCTTGAAATAAAAATATCTTACTCCCTGTGGCAGTTCGATATTATTTATGAATTACCAAAAAGAGATATTGATTATGTTTGTAAACTGGTCTGTTCCTCTGGGTGTGATGCCCCTTTCGTTGTATTAAATTTAGAGGTTTCACTTTTATTTTATTAAATCAAGATAAGGGCTTTGATTTGACTACATCATTAGGGCATGCAGGGTTAAGTTCCAGCCCCCTTGGTGGGCTCTATAAAAATGGATACTCAATCAAGAACACAGAGAAGTAGATACCCAAAGAAGATACACAGAGGATCCTGTGGCCCCGGGAAGAGATGAGCCTGAGAGTTTACAGCTAACCTTGTGAAGAGACCAGAGCAGCTGAGCCCAGAAACACACAAGCCTCAGGAAGAAAGACAAGGTCTATGCCAGTCTACAGCTGAGATGAGAAGAAGCTGGACTCAAGGACCCTTAAGAGGGAAGAGGAAGGCTGAACCCTCTCAGACATCACCCGCCATTTTGCTTCAATACCTGGCAACAGACATTTGGTGAGGAAGTAACTTTGTGCTGCATTCTTTAGGGCTTTGTAACTATAAGCTTCCACCCCAAATAAATACCTTTTATAAAAGCCAACAGATTTCTGGTACTTTGCATCAGCACTGCTTTGGCTGACTAATACACTTACTTTTCCAATTTATAGGGTTCTAGTATATTTTCCCTAAAATGAATTGTTTGGAAGGTGGCTAACAAGTGAACAGTTATTTTTCTTTGTTTTCTAATGCTACATTTTTGGAAGGTTTTAATATAAGTTGTCATTCTATGTTCAGAACATACTATATTTATTTGGTGTATAAAGAACAGAAGGGCAATTCAATTGATTCTTATTCAGTTTCAGAAACCTCAGTTAATTGAGTTTACTTAAATGAGTAGTAATTAAAAATACATACTGAAAGTAATAGGTAAAATACTATCTTTTTATGTTCTCACTTTGAAACTTTATACCACAGTAGAAGTTCTAAAGTTTGATTTTAACGAATAAAATTCATTAAAATCAAACTTTATAATAATCACAAAAGTTATATTTTAATATTTGTTTGGATTTAGCCCTTGAGTAATAATTTCATTAACCTAAAATTATTAAAGCATTGTGGGATAATGAATTATCAATTTTGCTGTAACAATGTGTAATGATACTTTCAGGGATTATATCTGAATCTAGAACTTGGAAATCTTATAGTACTCAATGAGAAAATTAGAAAATAAATTTGATTAAACTTTTAAAGTTAAGCATTAAATACTAAATTCATTAATTGTATTTCACAGCAAAAACAGTTATGCGGCAATTCCTTCAAGTAAACAAATGAGTTAGTTTGACACTACACATTGCCTTATTTTCTATTTAGAAAAAAAAGAAAGATGGCTGAGTTCCCTGGTTTGTAAGCATAACATTAACTAAATACGCTAAAAGCAAAATGATTTCTAAAATCATCAGAACCAATTAGCATTAACTAGCATTTAATGTTCTACATTTTAGAACCAGCAAGATGTTTGCCAATAAATTAGATGCCAAAATCTCTGACAGACTTATTTGAAATAAATTTTAAGAATGGTGAATTTAAACAGTTTAATGTGTTTTGCTTATTCCTTCTTATTCTCATTTGGCAGCTTCAAATATATTTGTATTACAGTATATATGCAGAATACTTACTAAAATGGGGATATTATGTACTAGATGGGTCATTAGACTAAAATAAAAACTGTGGTACTATTGAATTAAAGTGATAAGGACTGTTTTAAGTGAAATTAATTATAATATATTAGGGAAAATATTAAGGTATAGCTTCAGAGAGAAAACATATTCCCTGTAGAACTGTATAAACTCAAATTTTTGAAATTACACATTGAATCATAGTTTTTAAATCTATGCTAATAGCTCTTAAGTGTTCAGGATGGATTCACCTCTATATATTCCATATGAATAGAAAATCTGTAAAACATCGTTCTGCTATTGATTGTAGTTTAATTCAATTGTGGTTTGCATTAGTTTCTTAGCTGCTAAAAAATACCATGAAATGGGTTGATTTAACAACAGGAATTTATTGACTCATGGTGTTGAGGCTCAGAGAAGTCTAAAATTGAGGTGTCAGAAAGCTGATGATTTCTCCCCCAAGATTGTAGCATTCTGGAGCTGGCTGCAGGTGATCCTTGGTCTTTAGCTTTTCCATCACATGGGAATGCATGCAGCATGGAAGTTCTGTTGACTTCCAGCTTCTGGCTGCTCCCTGTGGCTTCTTCTCCTGTTTCTGATTTCCTTTGCTTTTAGGGACTTTAGCCATCTTGGATTAAGGTTCACCCTCATTCAGTCTGGGCACACCTTAACTAAGGATTACTTCAAAGGTCCTTTTACAAATGGGTTCACAAGCACAGGACCAAGGATGGGGACCTGCAGTTGCCTTTTGTGGTAGACAAGATACAAGTCCATACATGGTCCCTGTTTGTATGATTTCAATTATTTTTAATTTGTTGTGTTTTTTTTTTAATGACACTGTATATATTCTATCTTGGTGAATGTTGGAGGGACACTTGAAAAGAACATGTTTTCTGCTTTTGTTTCATGGTGTGTTCTATGTCTGTCTATTAGATCCTGTTCTTTGTTGGACACTTTGTGTCCTTAGTGATTTTATAACTACTGTTTCTAATGCTTGTCTATATAAGATGCTGAAGCCCACACATTATTTTATGAATCACAAAAAGAGAAATATTATGTTTGTAAACTAATCTATTTCTCTGGTTGTGATACATTTTGATTGTGAGAATATTGTAGATTTTATTTCTTCTTTTGGATCTATCAGCATTTACTCTATTTTTTGGAAACTCAGTTCTTAGGTGCATACACGTTTTGGATTCTGTCCTCTTGCTAAGTTGATACTTTTATCATTATGAATTAGCCATCGTTATCCTTGGTAATTTTTTTTGCTTCTAAATTTACTTCATCTGATATTAATATAGCCATTCCAACTTTAATTTTTTAGTTTCAGATAATATATCTTTTAAATTTTAATTTCATATGATCTATTGAGGTGAGTTTATTATATACAGATAAAGTTGGGACATGTTATTTTATCAATTACGACAAATGTCTTTTAGATGGGATACTAAGCCTATTTAAATTTAATGAAATTACTTTTCTGTTTGGATTTATCTCTACTAATTTATTATTTCTTTCTGTTTGTTCACAATTATTTAAAGTATTTGCCAGATAATTCATATGTCTCATTTTGGCATTGGTTTCTATTGATTATCTTCTCCATTTGAAGTTAGATTTTCTTTTTTCCAATATGACAAATTTTGAATTGTATACTGGAAACTGTGAAATTATGTTATGAGATGGTGAGTCTTGTTTAAATCTTATGTAGAATGTTGATCTTTTTTTCTGTGCTGATAATCAACTTGATTTGTTTCAGGCCACAAGTTCCAATAAGCACACTTCAGGTTTTGATTTCAATATCAGTTCATTTTTCAAAGCTTTCGCAGTGCTACTTGGATTTCTCCCACTTATATCCTACCCAGTGGCCAATATGGGAAATTAGAGTTAGACTATCACATAATTCAGTTTTGAAAGTATATGGTATGCGATTCAGGGTTAGCCCTACACATGAAATAATCTATAGTGAGCCCTGGAGTTTAGTAAAAAAATTATGTAATCGTTTTCCTGTACGCTTCTCACTCCATGATCTTCCCAGTATGCTAATGCTCCCTGGTGGATCCCTTTTCTACAGTTCAATCAGAATGCTGTGACTTTATTCATACTGTTCTGAAAGGCACTTCCCTCAGCTGTGCTCTTGTTTAGGGCCAAGTGGTGGGAGGACAGAAGGAGAAGAAAAGGAAAGGGAGTTTAGCTCACATTTAGTATGGTAGTTCCTCTGATCAAAGAGGAAAGATTCATTTGCTCAGAGTTTTGGTGTTGGCCTCCCTGAGCCATAGCATGAGAAAATATAGAAAATATGAAAAAGTGTCAGATTGAAAAAGAGAAAAAACAGGAATTTCCCCAATGTCTCTGAGTATTTAGAGATCCTTTTCCTGCTCATTGTGCATGAGTCTGTTGCTTGAGATGGGAAACAAACAAACAAACAAACTAATGCTAGTTCAGTAATAGCTTGAATTCTGGTCTTTTTCCAAATGTACTTGCTATAATTTACTCTTTAAGAGTTATCAAATAATTTATTCATACCCTCTTTCAGGTTTTATAGCTGAGAGGTGGGTTGAAATGAGCTTACGCCATCTTACCAGGAATTGTACCTCTTTCTGGTATCATTTAATGGGCAAAAGTTCTCAATTTTAATGGAGTCTAAATTAACATGTATGTGTGAATATGCGTGTATATTCTCTTTAAGTGATCTTTCCTTAGCACACTTATGAATATATCCCTTCATGTTATCTGTAGATGTGTTATTGATTTTCAATTTAGGTCTCCAACTCATCTGGAATTGATTTAGTGTTAGTTGTAAGAAAGGGTTCAAGTTCATTTTATACTAAATAATTTTCTGCATAATTGACAAAGAAATATTGACTGAAAAGACAGAACTTTGATCACTGCTCTGGGATGCAGTATATATCCTGAGCCCTTATATGCATCTATTTAAGGTTCTGTTTCATTGATATATTTCTTTATCTTGCACCAGCACCATACTCAGTTAATTACCTTAGCTTTTATTCATGAATATTAATATATAATAGAATACCAATATTTTAAGAGAAAATAACACATAAAAATTAGCCATTACTTATGAACGCATGTCCCTATTAATTGGGAAATGAAAACTTAACCCAAAGTGCAATATTAGTTCATGCCCATCAAAATTGGATAAAAGTTAAATCTGATTACTAGGTGTGGTAGTTTGAGATTATTTTATGTATCCCAAAGTGAAAAATACTATATTTGTAAACTAATCTATTCCTCTGGGTGTGATACTATTTGATTGTATTAAATACAGTTGAGGAGACTTTGATTAGATTACTTGGTAAGGTTGCTGTAGGATTTTTTACTGGACTATGTCAATGAGGTGTGACTCAGGTTGAGTCCCAACACCCTTGCAGGTTCTGATATAAATGGACTTACTCAGACAGACACAAGAAGAATTCTGCCATTTTTGATCCTGCCACGTGACACATAGGACAGGCTTAAACATATTTGGCCCTGGGGAGAGTCAAGCTATTTGCCTGATAGCTTACAGATGAGCTTGATAAGAGAGCAGAACAGCTGAGACATATAGGAGGCCCAGAAAGAGACAAGGACAGGATTGCTTAAGTATGAAGCCCCAAGAGACTGGGTCCACAGAGCAACTCAAGGGGCGATGGTACAGCCCACAGGAAAAGACAGAAACTTCATCAGAGATCGTCTGGCATCTTGCTTCAACACGTGGCAGCTGACCTGGGTTAGAAAGCACTTCTTATGGTGCCTTAAGTTGGACTTTTCCCAGCCTTGGAACAGTAAGCTTTTACCTGTAATAAATACCCTTCATAAAAGCTAATATATTTCTGGTATTTTACATCAGCAAATCTTTGGCAAATTAAGACACTAGGGAAACAGAGGATGTGGGGGAAATGGGAACCCATACTTTGGCTTTAATATTTACATTTATATAAATTTATAAATAGGTATATCCTAATGTTGAAGATGTCTCTATCTTAGCTGTTTAATACCCTATTTTTTGGAGGAAAAAATAGAAACAGCATAATTGCATTTAATAGGAAGTAGATAATTTATTTTTAGTTATAAACAAAATATTAAAAAATTGTATAAATGCAGCAACTCAATCTATATGTGTCACTATGGATGGATATCAAAATAATAAACTTTAAAGGAAAATGCAAGTTGAAAATTCACTGTAAAGTATGAAACAAACAATATAAAACTATAAAATTTTAAATGCACAAAATAAACTATTCCCATTTATGATTAGGTAAATAAATTTATGAGCAATAAGTATATATAATCATGAAAAGGAAAACACATCCCAATTACAGGATGGTAAATATCTCTAGGAAGATGGTCAAAATGGCTAGATTACACCTTAGCAGTATCTTTAATAAATTATTGAGAGAGAGAAAGAGAGAGAATTCTGAAATATTGCAGAAAGTCACAAATGTTAAATCTGAACATGAGGAATATGGATTTTATTATATTATTTTCATTGCTTGTAATTTTGAAACATTCCATGAATTTTAAAAGATATTCTAGTGGAGCAATTGGCAACTCTGAGGGTAAAGAATTTTTTTCAGACATTTTAATAAAACTGTGAACAGAGAAGTAATATAATACCAAATGGCACAGGAAGTAATGGAAATATTATTTATTATTATCATTGTTGTATTTTGTTTTTAATTTTTTAATGGGAGGTATTTTACCATACTTGAATAAGTGGAAATATCACAATGCTATGTCTCAGATTAAAAATTCCTAGCAGGCATGGGAAACTTTTAATTCAGAAGAAAAAGGAGCTCTTCTTAAGGGCAAAATTCATGAGTAGATTAGATAGAAGAGGAGGTAGTAAAAAAGTAAAGAAGGACAGGCAATTTATTCATTGTTTTGTAGTAAAGAAAGCAGAATATATGGTTTCAGACACAGGTACATTGATAATTTTGGTGACAAATGTCTGAGCTATTTTCTTTGTGAACTTACAAGCTATTTTTCCATTTGAAAATGAGATTTAAAAAGTGAGAAATCACTAAGGTACTGAAATGCAGAGAGAAGTTAGAGAATACTTACATTGAATAATAGAGTATCATTTACCAGTGATATATGATATGAATGCTAAGCAGGGCTCAGAGCCCCAAGGTAATTATTGTCATTAATTAAAAGTAAAAACAATAAAAGTGGTTGTTTATATATCTCTAGATATGTTCAACCTCATCTTCTCTTAGAAGCCTATTAAGTTTTTGAAGGTAATATATTGCCAAAGAAACCATGAGCCCAGGTTAAAAACCATGCACCAGATTAAAATATGTGCACTCAATACTCTAGGGATAAGTCATGAGCAGAAAAAGCAAGGAAGGTACATTCCTGATTGCTCATGCCAGCTTCTTCTGGAGAGTAGAACAAACTTGGCTTGTATGTCTTCTTTGAAAAGTGTTTTATTGGGTTAGCAAGACCTCACTATGAAATTTAAATGAATAAATACATATATATCTTAATGACTTGTGAAAGATTTTATGGATATATTGTCCACATGATTTCCTATTCCAGGAATGATTGTATAAAAGACTTAAATACACCAAATTTGATCTTAAAGTAAATGGCAATTATTTTAGTGATTTTATTATGTTGAATAATTAACTTTAAAGCAATGAAGATAAACAATTATTATGAATGTTAACTACTAGATCATAGTGTACTACTTCTAGGTACACTATGATCTAATAGCCAACGCAATAGGTTTTTGTGAATCATACTATTTAGATTACTACTTTGAGTCTGCTCTCTATTATGGTAGACAAGCTCGCCTTGTGTTTGTTGATTAAAGTGCTGCCACTAGGCTTCTACCACCAAAATCTGATCATCCCTATTGTGTTTAATAATCCAATTTAGAGATAGAACTTCCCACAGTAATATCTGACCTATAGAGAAGAGCAACCACAGAGCACTTTAAGTATGATGGAGTTAATTTCACAAATTTTTTCCTTACAGTCTTGGTGAAAGGTTTGTCCTATGGACATTCCTGGGGTAGATAAGCAGGTCTTGTAAGATAAATCTGCTCTAACATTTCAGTCTCTCTGAGCCTTTGGATCACCTCATATACATTATATCAGGGCAGTTCTGGCATTTTGGCTTCAGGCAATGTAGTCCACTTCTTGATCCATGCTTCTACAACAACTGGAGCAAACTCTTAGAGCCCTTTCTAACCCTTTGAGCTTCAACAATGAATCCAAAATTTCTTCTTAGTGGGTCCATATCAATAAATTCAGACTGATTCAGCTTTATGTTCCTTCTACCATTATCTCACACCATTAATATCTATTCCCAAATATATCCCCCTGATTTATGTCAATATAAATTGGAAAAAATCATGCCATTCTTTTGGAGTAAAACTTACATCCTTATGGCTTATGCTTTGTACCTCACTTTTCCTGTAGGGACTTCAGTCTAGTATGGGATAGTGAGGGTGGATTATGAGGAGAAGTAGAAGTGTCTTATAGCCAACTACCTCAGGGCATCCATTGTATTTTCATCTGGTGAAACAGAATGAATATCTTCAGATAAAGGTGTGAGGGCTATTTACTCAGCTTTATCAGGCACAACAGTTTAATATATTCAGGTGGAGACTGGATGGTGAATTCCTCAGGGCAGGCCATTACTGGTTTATCTAGCAAAGACTCAGCAGGATCTAGGATTTCAATGCCCCTACCATTATTATTATCAACCCATATGCCCCATTCCAATTTTCAGGATCACATTCCTCTCCTATCAATGCCTCACTTTAGCAGCAGAAACCCTTCAAGGTTGGTAATTCACCTTATGGTTGTAATTCAGCCACACACAGAATAAGACTCTGGGTCTGGTTTTCAGAAATCTTACATCTGTAGCTACACAAAATAAGATTTTTTTTTTTCAGGACACCTATGGAAACTTTCATATCCTTCATGTGACATTGGGAGTTTAAAACCTGAGCTCATCCCTTTCATTTATATCTGTATCCAGCATATTTAGGAATAATGCTACAAAATGCTGTTAATATGTCAAAAACTCTCTAACCCAGAGCCTTGCCTCTTATAAGCATTTGAATTGCCTATATACAGTGGTGATATTTTGCATATCTATATGAATAATTCATACTATGGACAATTAGTGCCTTCTTGATTATTGGAAGTAAGAGTCATTAGTGCCTTTGAATCTAATCAGGTTAAAGAACCAATATCAGAATCCCCAGAACCAACTCAGAAAATATCATCCTTATGATTCTCTTTCTCAAGAACCACTCCTGGTAACAAAATCTGCGTTAGTCAGGGTTCTCTAGGGCAGGGGTTCTTAACCTTTATTGTTACACAGACCATTTTGCCAGTCAAGTGAAAACCACAGACCCCTTCTCAGAATCCAGCAGTGGATAGTTTTATGACACTCAATATCAGCATGTCTTTAAATTAAATTTTAGGATTATTCAAAATTACATTTTACAACTTTCCCATAATTTCAATACCTGATAACCTAACATGGATCAACATCTATTCAAACGGTCATTTTCAGCAAACATTTATAAATTCAAGTTTTCCCATGGCATCATAAAACCATCTCTGCCATCCTTACCAAACTTTTTGCAGGCAGTTATCCACTGCACTCAAAACATGCTACATCAAAATAAAAATCATACTAAGTCCACACTATACTGTGTATTATTTAACAAATATATCGCACTTGCACTAACACATCCCCACAAGAATAATATTTGAATTTTCAGTTCAAGCTCACAGACCTCCTGTAATCTTTCCACAGACCC
>JAQZBX010093698.1:0-12118 GCA_029593785.1 Cabassous unicinctus | reverse complement strand
TAAATTAGGGATTTGATTTGAACACAACAGCAGGGTGTAACTCAGGTTAAGACCCCACCCCCGAGGAGACACACAGAAGAAGACACACAGGAAAAGAGAAGTTTGATCCTGTGGCCCTGGGGAGACAAGCTCTATGCCAACTTGTGGCTGAGAGAGGGGAGCTGAACCCTTGCAGAAATCTGCAACCATCTTGCTTCAACATGTGGCAATTGACTTTGGTAAGAAACAAACCATAAGTTTGGCTCTTTAGGGCCTTGTAACTATAAGCTTTTGCCCCAAATAAATACCCTTTATAAAAGCCAACCAATTTCTGGTACTTTGCATCAGCACCCCTTTGGCTGACTAATACACTCCCATAGAGGCCAAAGGTGCAGGCAGGAGAGATAAATTAATATGGCAGGTGTGGGGACCATGGACATTTTGACTACTTCTACATGTAACTTTACTCAGCCTTCAGGGCTTCCTTGCACCTAATCTCATATTTATCATTTCTGTTTGATGATGGAATGCTGCTGTGAACCTCCAACTCTGTGATTGTTGTGTCAGGCAAAACCCAGGGCAAGGTAGACAGACCTGGTTGCATAGCAAGTTTATGTGTTTAGTCTCTACTAAGTTCCAGTAGGAAGCTAAAGCTTTTTCTTAAAAAAATATATATAGTAGTTATACCCAAAGGTTATGGCAGGGCTTTCTCCAAAATCCTGAGGTTCTATGCTTTGATTCACTTATAGCAGTCTGCCAGATGCTCCAAATGACATCTCTATTTTCCATTTCCACTTCAAACACCACTGGCTGTGCTGGATCATATAACCCAAGGAGCAAAGCAGCCTACATGGAAGACTGGATGTGAAGCAGAGGCGTCTGTTTTTCTCATCTCCAGAAAGCTAGCCACTATTCAGGTCACTCAGATAATGTCCCAGTGAAGTGCAACTAAATGAGGTATATTGTTTTAGTTTCCTGGCTGCCAAAGCAATACCATGAAATGGATTGGCTTAATCAATGTGAATTTATTGGCTCACAGTTTTGAGGTTAGGAGAAGCCCAAAATCAAGGCATCCTCAAAGCAATTCTTTTCCCCCAGAAGACTGTGGCCTTCTTGGTCTGGCTGCTGGAAATCCTAGGCCCATGGTTTTTCTGTCACATGGCAATACATGTGTCAGCCTCTCCTGTTTCCTCCTTCTTCTACTAGGTTCTGATGACTCTCAGTTCCTGGCTGTTCCTTCTAGCTTTCTGAATCTCTCTGACTTTCCCTAAATGACCTTTAGTAATTAAGTTAAAGCCTATCTTGATTCCTCTGGGCCACACCTTTACTAATGTAACCTCACCAAAAGGTCATATTTACAAGAGTTCATAGCCACAGGAATGGATTAGGTTTAAGAACTTGATTTTCTGGAGTATATAGCTCCCAGCCACCATATATATGTTGCCTCAAAAATTCAAATATCCCTTCCAGAAGTTGTGCCTATTTTTTAGTCATCCTAGGGGTCAGATGTAACAGCTTATTCTTTACCTTAGAAGGGATACCTCAACTTACAGCACACCATTGGATGCCTGCAATTTCACTGAGATGTAATTTTCCTGAATAATTGTTAGATTTATTTCCCACCCTCTGAAATACCAATGTCTTATCAATAACTTTAAAGCAGTTTGCTGCCTCTTGCTCACTAAGTCCAATCAATATAATGTTATCAATATGATGAACCATGGTGTGTCTTCTGTAAGAGAAAGATGATCAAGTTCCCTCTGGACTAAATTATGTAATAATGCTGAATAGTTGATATACCCCTGACATATGATAGTGAAGGTTTACTGATGACCATACCAGCTGAAAGAAAAGAAGGTGGTTTGTACCAACAAACATCAAGAAAAAATACATTTACCTGATCAATACGTGCATACCAGGTACCAGGGGATGTGTTAAATTGATTAAGCAATGATATCATTCTGGTACAACAGCTGTAGTTGGATTCACCACCTGGTTCCTTAAGATAATCCACTGTTATCCTCCAAGATACATCTGTTGTCCTCACAGACCACATAGTAAAGTTTTATTGCTGTTAGAATCATCAAACATGTACTCTCCAAGATCTTCATGATGGCACTAATATCTGAAAGCTCTTCTGGAATGTGATATTGCTTTTGATTTACTATGTTCCTACATATAGGCAGTTCTAATGGCTTCCATTGGCCTTTCCTATGACAACAGCCCTCACTCCACAGGTCATGGAACCAATATGGGAACTCTGCCAGTTGTTAAGTATGTTTATTCTAATTATATATTCCAGAAAATATACACAGGATGGATTTAAGGATGCATTGGCCATGTGTGAGACAGACATGAGCTCAAAATCCACTGAGCACCTGACCTCCATATGCCTCTACTCTGAATGGTAGACCACAATGATGTTTTGAGGCCCTGGAGTTAGTGTCAGTTTAGAGCTAGTGTCCAATAATCTGTGAAAAGTCTATTCTGCTTTCCGCAATGCACAGGCACAATGATAAAAGATTGTGGCTCTCTTTGAGGAAGTCTGTATGAAAAATTAACCATATAAATTTTCCTCAGAGTAGCAGAGTTGTTCCTCATGGGAAAGTGACCTTACATTCATATGAGGGTTTCTAGGTCTGTAAATTGACTCAATTCTGGAAATTTATTGAGGGGCTGTGACTCATTTTGTGATTAAAATTAGACTTTTGTTCATTTCAACTACAACTCTCACATTTATACAGATCAAGTAAGAGATTAGTAGACTATTTTGCTTCTAGGTACCCCATGATCATCAAACTAATGCCATAGGTCTATGCAAATCATACTATTCTAATTACTGTTTTGACTCTGCTCTCCATTATAATAATCAATGCCCATCTTGCTTCTGAAGATTAGATACAACTACTTAGCCACTGTCACCCTTGGTTCAAATTACTTCCATTTTTTAAGGATCCCAGTTCAATGGCAGCAGTTCCCATGGCAATATCTGACCTACGGAAAACAACCACAGAGCTCTACAAGGATGCTAGCATTCTCTTCATAAATTTATGTATAAAAGTAATAGTTAAATGCATGTCCTCTGTTCACTCCTGGGATGGTTGAGTAGGTCTGATATGATAAATTCATTTGAACATACTAATCTCCATTTGCCATTGGATATATTCTTCTAAATAATACCAAAGAAGCTCTGGCATGTCATCTTCACTTACTATAGGCCACCTTTTGGTCCAACCAACAAAACAAACTGCTAAAGCCCCTTCTCATTCTTTGAGCTGTAATGTTGAATCCAGAATCTCTTTAGTGGACCTGTATCAATCAAATCAGCCTTACACAAATTTATGTTCCTTCCACCATTATACCATAACTTTAATATCAATTCTGATGCAACAAAAATCAGGTGATTAGGTGTGGGAATTGATATTAAGGGTGGGCAAAATGGTGAAGAATGTAATACTTCCCTGATTTCTCTCAGTACAAAGTGTAAAATCATGTTTTGGGGTCTGCCATATTTTTAATTTTGTTAAAGGTTTATAATCAAAGAGAGTTGGTGGGGTTTATCCCTGAGGAGAATTAGCAATGTCTTCCAAAGTAAACTAACTCAAGAGATTCCATTAGAATTTCATCTGATAATGCAGGAATAAACCCCAGAGATGTACAGTGAAGGGCTGTTTCTACTGGCAAAAGAAAATTGCAGAATTTAGAAGTTCAATTTCCTCAGCATCATAGATTGACAACAGGAGATAAGGGCTTCTTTCAAGGCACATATAGAAACTTTCATGTCACTTATTTGTCTCTTAACCTGGGAATTTTAAGTCATACATTACTTCCACCAATTTATGCAACATATTTAAGAAAAAATATCCAATCTCAATATACCCTTCAGCTTTGGCCTAAAGTATCAAATACATACACAGTCTCCCATGATGTTGGCTCTTAGAAGTATTTCTTTATAAGTATGCAATGGTGATATTTTGCTTATCTTTATTGCCACACCATACCATATACTATCAGTGCCTTCATTTACTTTGGAAAGAGTCATCAGTGCTTTTAAATGTAATACAATTAAAAAATCAATTTCAAAACTCCCAAAACCATTTCAGAAGGTTTATCCTTTAGATTCTGTTCTAGCACAACACTTGGTTCCAAAATCTGTATGTCAGTGTTTTCCAGAGAAGCAGAACCAAAGCATGTGTGTTTGTGTGTGCATGTAAAATTTATTATAAGAAGTTGGCTCATGAGATTGGGGGGATTGGCAAGTTCAAAGTTCATAGGGAAGGTTGCTGGCTAGAAATTTCTTTTGTGTGTGTGTCGGGGTAGAAGTTATGATATATACATTTTTTAAAATAATTTTTTAAAAATTTTTAAAAGATACTTAGATTACATAAATGTTACACAAAAATTATAGGGATTCCCATATGCCCCACCTCCCACACCTCCCAAAACTTCCCACATAAACAACATTTATTAGTGTGGCACATCACTTGCACTGGATATACACATCCTGGGGCTTTGCCATTAAACATGGAGCATAGTTCACATAATACACCACACTGTCTCGCCCACAGTTCTGCATGTTAGATGATGATATAAAATGGCCTATATCTGTTTTTGCAATGTCACTCAAGATAATTCCCAAGTCCTGAAAAAGCCCCTGTATTACAACTGCTTTTCACTCTCCCTGCCGAGGAGTGTCCGGTGGCCACTGCCTCCACATTATAGTTGTAATTTCTTCCATTGCTTGAATCATGATATGTCTATAGCAGAATACCAGTAAGTCCACTCTAGTCCCTAGTGCTTCTCCCAATCCTGAGGATTCTGGGATGGTGATGTCCACTCCACCTCCAATTGAGAGGGAGCTTATATCCCATGGATAAGATGGGTGGGATTATCCTCCCTGCAGCTGCAGACACTCCCCATTGCCTGGGATGGCCATTGTCCATCATCTTCATGCCAGGTGTCCTGGGTGAGACAATTAAGCTGTAGAGTAGGACCTGCAGCTCCACCGAGATTCCAGGATCAGATGGCACATGGACAGCCCAAAGACTCCAGTCTCTGGATGTATACCTACAAACACCAGCACCACGTATAGGTTTGAATAAAAGGAACAGATGAACCATGTGCAGGGAAGACATATTTGAGACCAACTGTCACTCTCAGGAGCACAGATTACAAAGTAGGGCCCACTGATAAGGTACCAAACTCTGAAACTATCCACCCTGACATAGGACCTGGGTGTCTCCAGAGCCCTCAGGAGCCCCTCTATTTTTGGTGATATCCACTTTGGAAGCCTATAAGGTCCTACTGAGGTGTGCATAAGCATTACCTCTGGGATGGCCTCCTGACTCACTTTGAAGCCTCTTAGTCATATGAACTCATTTGTCTTTACCTTTTCCCCCTTTTATTTGAGGTCATTTTCCAGTCATTTTGCCATTGGCACTTGGTAGTAATCTCTCAGTGCCAGGGAGGCTCATCCCCAGGAGTCATGTTCCACACTGTGAGAAAGGTAATGCATAATGCTTTGAGAGAGGCCACATTTGAGCAATCAGGAGGCTCTCAGGAGGCAACCCTTATGCATGCTATAATAATAGGTTAAATTTCAATTTCAAGAGCAAAGACTTTTAAGGCTAGCCATTAATAACTAGGGCCCATTAGCAGATCATCCTCTTTTGCCAGACACTGCCCCTGCACTTGGGGGACTGTTGCTGCTCCCTTGGAGAATGTGGTGATCTCCAGGATGGGGATTCAGTATTTTCTCATTTACTGAGTGATTTTCCACCCACTGTAACCATGTCCTGTGAACAATTGACCAATTTTATATACCTTCTATGTATGTTCAGGTGAAGTTCCTCCCATGCACCCCCCCATCCCTGACACCCCCCAGAAACGATCCTCTCCCACACCAGTTGGAACCCTTCTGTGATACAAAGCTTCTTTAAAGATGAAGCCAATACAATAGCCAAATACTATTAATAGGAAAATGAAATAATAATGATAATTTTAAATGTAAAAGATAAAAATACATGAAAATTTAAAACATATTAAATATGAAATATAAAGATTGGGATATTCAAAAAAAAATTTTTTTTTAATTTTTTTTAACATTTTGTCTTTTATCACTGCAATATCTGGTGTCCAGTCTGTACCATGGCACCTTCCCCCTCTCACTCCCCAGTGTCTCACTATTTTTCATTTTGTTTTCAAAGAATTTTTTGGTCATAGCAAAGTCTCACACAGAATACAAGATTCTCATATATCCAACTTCCTCCCCCTTCCCTCACCCCATATTAAAACCTTTTTGTATGTGGATGGTAGCAATGTTATAACTGATATACTGATAGTGAAACCTAGCTACTAAACATTGTCAATGGTTTACAGTATGGTTTATATTTTAGAACATACACTTTTATAAATTTGATGATATTTCCCATGTCCTGTGTCCATCACTGTAAGGTAATGAAAAACATTTCTACTAACCACTAAATACCCTGTGTTTGATCTATTCTGTTCCTCCCTCCACATCCCACTGGGGCTCACGACGACCCCAAGGCTTGACTCATTGGATGACAAGATTCATAGTTACATCCAACAAGAGTTCTTGACACATGGGTTTGTCTTCCCCTATTAGGAACTGTCCTTGCTCTTGGGAGACAACCGCCTGTCTATTTCTGAATGAACTGGTCCTCTGAAAGATGGGAGTCCATCTCCTTCTCACTCATTAAGTGGATCTCCACCCACTGATACAACACATTATGACAGGATGAACACTCACACTCTCCCTAGAAGCCTGCTCCAGTTGCACCCTGTCCTGAATGCCCCCCCAACCAACACCCTAAACCAGTGACACTTCCTTGTCATATTGCCATGAAAGCATTCCCATCTCTGTACTATCAACCTCATACCCACAAATCCCAAGTGTTCACAAGGTCCCTCTCACATCTCTCCCCCCAGTACCTAGGTATTCTAACCCACCCTTCCAATCTACCCACCTGTCAACCCTGCACCACCAAACCCAATATCACCACCCACCTGTCTTGTCCCTTCAGTATGCAACTACACTCACTTTACAATGGATTCTGTCCATATGGGTGATGGCTCACAACTTTCTCTTCTCTTTTTCTTTCTTGTAAACCTATCTTTCAGACAATAGCTCTCTGAGATGGTTCAATTTCCTTAATTCATATCAGTGAGGTCATGTACTGTTCATCCTTCAATGCCTGGATTGGTTCACTCAACTTAAGGTCTTCAGATTCATATGTTATCCCATATGTTAGCACTTTATTCCTTCTTACATCTGAGTAATATTCCATTGTATGTCCTACATTTGTTTATCCATTCATCTGTTGATGGGCACCTGGGTTGATTCCAAATTTTGGCAATAGTGAACAATGCCACTGTGAATATTGGTGTGCATATATCTGTTTGTGTCTTTGCTTTCAATTCTTCTGCGTATATAGCAAGCAGTGGAATCACTGGATCATATGGAAGATCTATAGTTTTTTGAGTAACCACCAAACTATGGTCCTGCACAGTGGCTGGACCATTCCACAATCCCACCAGCAGTGGATGAGGGTTCCCATTCCTCCACATCCTCTCCAACACTTATAGTTTGCTGTTTTTTCAACAGCTGGTGTTCTAATGGATGTAAGATTGTATCTCATTGTTGTTTTGATTTGCACTTCCCTAATAGCTTGTGATGTCAAGCATTTTTCCATGTGCTTTTTATTCATTTGTATTTCTTCCTTGGAGAAGTGTCTTTTCAGGTCACTCGCCCATATTTTAAATGGGTTGTTTGGCTTTTTATTTTTGAGGTGCAGGATTTCTTTATATATGCAGGATATTAAACTCCTATCAGATACATGGTTGCCAAATACTTTCTCCCATTGGGTAGGCTGCCTCTTTATTTTCTTGATAATGTCCTTTGAGGTGCAAAAATTTTAAATTTTGGGAGATCCCATTTATCTATTTTTTCTTTTTCTTCTTGTGCTTTGGGTGTGAAGTTCTTGAAACCATTTCCTATTACAAGGTTCTGTAGATGCTACCCTATGTTATCTTCAAAGGTCTTCATGGTGGCTTTTACATTTAGATCTTTGATCCAGGTTGAGTTGATTTTTGTATAAGTTGTGAGATGATGTTCCTCTCTCATTCTTCTGGATATGGATATCCAGTTCTCCAACCACCACTTGTTGAACAAGCCATTCTCTCCCAACTGAGTGTGCTTGGTGGCCTTGTTGAATATCAGATGACTGTATATGTGAAGATGTATATTAAAATGATCAAATCGGTTCCATTGTTCAGTATGTCTATTCTTGTGCTAATGCCATGCAGTTTTGACCACTGTAGCTTTGTAGTATATTTTAAAGTCAGGTAGCAAGATACTTCCAACTTCATTTTTCCTTTTTAATATGTCTTTGGCAACTTGAGATCTTTTACCCTTCCAAATAAATTTTACAGTTAGTTTTTCCAATTCATTAAAAAAAAAGCTGTGTTGATTTTTATTGGGATTGCATCAAATCTGTAGATTTGTTTGGGTAGGATAAACATCTTGATGATGTTTATTCTTCCTTTCCATGAACAGGGAATATTCTTCCATTTATTTAAGTCTTCTTTGATTTCCTTTAACAGTGTTGTTTAGTTTTCTGTATATAAGTCCTGTACAACCTTACATTTATTACTAGGTATTTGATTCTTTTAGTTGCTCTTCTAAATGGTATTTTTTTCTTGAATTCCTCCTCAGATTGCTTGCTATTGGTATACAGAAATGCTACTGATTTTTGAGCATTGATCTTATAGCCTGTGACATTACTGAACTCCTTTACAAGTTCTAGAATCTTTGTTGTAGAATTCTCAGGGCTTTCTACATATAGGATTATGTCATCTGCAAATAATGAAATTTTTACTTATTTCCTTTCCAATTTGGATGCCTTTTATATCTCTTTCTTGCCTCAGTGCTTGACCAAGTACTTCTAAGAGAATTTTAAATAGGAGTTAAGTAGGTGATAGTGGGCATAATTGTCTTGTTCCCAAACTCAGAGGGAAGGCTTTTAGGATTTCCGCATTGAAGATGATGTTAGCTTTGGGTTTTTCATATATACCCTTTATCATGTTCAGAAAGTTCCCTTATATTCTTATCTTTTGCAGCATTTTTATCAGGAAAGTGAGCTGTATTTTGTTGAATGCTTTTTCTGCATCTATAGAGATGATCATTTGATTTTTTCTTTCAACTTGTTTATGTGTTGTATTACATTGACTGATTTTCTTATGTTGAACCATCCTTGCATCCTCGCATACCTGGGAGGAAACCCAATTGGTCATGGTGTATAATTCTTTTGATATATTGTTGAATGCAATTTTCAAGTATTTTGTTGAGGATTTTAGCATCTAGGTTCATTAGAGAGAATGGTCTATAATTTTCCTTTCTTGTGGTATCTTTGTTTGGCTTTGGTATTAGGGTAATGTTGGCATCATAGAATGAGTTAGGCAATGTTCCCTCTACTTCTCTTTTTTGGAAAAGCTTAAACAGGATTGCTGTTAGCCCTTTCTGGAATGTTTGGTAGAATTCACCTGTGAAGCCATCTGGTCCTGAGCTCCTCTTAGTTGGGAGGTTTTTGATTACTGAGTCTATCTTTTTACTTGTAATTGGACTGTTGAGTTCATCAATTTCTTCTTTCCTCAGTGTAGGCTTCTTGTGAATTTCTAGGAATTTGACCATTTCCTGTAAATATTCATTTTTGTTTGCATATAATTTTTCAATCTATCCTCTTTATTTCTGTGGGGTCAGTAGTGATATCCCATTCCTCATTCCTTATTTTATGTATTTGCATCTGGTCTCTTTTTTGTTTTGTTTTGTTTTGTTAGTCTGGCTAAGGGTTTGTCAGTTTTATTGATCTTTTGAAGAACCAGCTTTTGGTTTTATTTTTTCTAGTGCTTTCTTATTTTGTATTTCATTTGGTTCTGCTCTAATCTCAGTTATTTCCTTCTTTCTACTTCTTTTGGGGGTAGTTTTTGTTATTTTTCCAATTCATCCAAGTGTGCAGTTATGTCTTCAATTTTAGCTCTTTTTCTTTTTTAATATATGTATTTATTGCTATGAATTTCCCTCTCAGTATAGCTTTGACTGCATCCCATAGGTTTTGATATGTTGCATTCTCATTTTCATTCATTTCAAGGTAGTTACTGATTTATTTTGAGAGTTCCTCCTTGACACCCTGTTTTTCAAAGAGTCTGTTGTTTAACTTCCATATCTTTGTGCCTAATCTGGTACTCTGGCCCTTTGTGGTTTCCAATTTCATTCCATTGTGGTCAAAGAAATTACTTTATATAATCTCAATCTTTCTGAATTCATTGAGAGTTGTTATGTGGCCTAGAATGTGGTCTATCTTTGAGTATGATCAATGTGCACTCAAGAAGAATATATATCCTGCTGTATTTGGGTGTAATGTTCTGTATATGTCTATTAGGTCCAGGCCCTCTATTGTATTTTTCAGAGTCCTGTTTTCCTTTATTGATTCTCTTTTTAGATGTTCTGTCTAATGGTTATAATGGTATATTAAAATCCCCCACTATAATTGTAGAGACATTTATGTCTCCAATTTGCTACTCTAGCATTTGTCTCATATATTTTGAGGCACCCTGATTAGATGCATAAATGTTTATGGTTGTTCTCTTTTCTTGAAAGATTACCCCTTTTACTAATGTATAGTATCCCCCTTTTCCTCTTACAATAGCTCTGCATTTAGACTATTTTGTGCAATATTAGGATAGCTACTCCCACCTTTTTTTGTTTATTGCTTGCTTGTAAAATTGTTTTCCAGCCATTCACTTTCAGCCTCCTTGAATCCCTGGGTCTAAGGTGGGGTTCTTGTAGACAACATAAAGATGTATCATATTTCTTTATCCATTCTGCCAATCTGTGTCCCTTGACTGGTGAATTTAATCCATTAACATTCAGTGTTAATACTGTCATTGAATTTCTTACATCAGCCATATTTTCTTTGGATTTATGTATGTCATATATTGTTTTTATTTCTCTTTTTGACTTTTTAGTTGTCCTTACACTCTCCTCCAACTCTTTCTTGTTTTTTCCTTACAACCTGTAGAACTCAGTATTTCTTAAAGTGCAGGTTTCTTATTGGCATTCTCTTTTAATTTCTGTTTATCTGTGAATATTTTGTACACTCCATCATTTTTGAGTGCCAGACTTGCTGGATAGAGAACTCTTAAATGGAAGTTTTTTTCTTTGAGTACCTTGACTATGGCATACCACTGTCTTCTTGCCTCCATGGTTTCATATGAGAAATCAGCACTTATTCTTATTGTGCTTCCCTTGTATGTGATGGTTCTTTTTTTTTCTTACTGCCTTTAGTATTTTCTCTTTCTTTAGATCAATGGACATTTTGACAAGTATATGTCTTGGAGAAGGCCTGTTGGGATTTATACTGTTTGGGGTGTGCTGTGCTTCTTGGACATGTACATCCAAGTTCCTCTATAGGGTTGGGATGTTTTCAGCCATTATTTCCTTCAACACTCCTTTTGTTCCATTTCCCTTCTCTTCTCCTTCTGGGATGCCTATAATGCATATATTTGGGCATTTTGTGTTGTCGGTTAAATCCCCAACTCTCTCCTGGATGTTTTCTATCTTTTTATCTGTCTGTTCTATCTGATTTCAGATAAATTGTCTTCCACATCACTAATTCTGTCTTCTGTCTGTTTAAATCTGCTGTTATGTGATTCCAGCATCCTTTTGATTTCTTGGATTGTACCAATCATCACCATCATATCCATTATCTTTTTATGTATGTTTACAACTTCTTCAGTATTTTCTCCCACTGTCTTCATAATATCCTTAGTCTCTTCCTTCACTTCATTAAGTTGGTCCATTGTATTTGTTTGGACAGCTTTGATTAGTTGTTCGTTGTTCTGCATATCTTCCTGGTTTTCAGTTTGTTCACTGGTCTGGTCCATGTCTTCTTGTTTCTCTGTACAGTTTGTAATTTTTTGTTGCCTTCTGGTCATCATTTTATCCTGATTGGTTTATTCAGTTGATTAGCTTCTCTCTCTGCTTTAGAGTTTTATTTAACTGGTGTTTCTGTGTGTGTTAACTTTTCTCTTTGACACTTTCTTCTTCTATTTCCTTGAT
>JAQZBX010093697.1:0-12128 GCA_029593785.1 Cabassous unicinctus | reverse complement strand
CTCCCCCTCCCCCTTTCTCTCGCAGGGATCTGAAGAGACACCTCAACTCTGACAGATCTGTAATTTATAGCGTGGGGTGGAGTTGGGGTGGAACACAGCTGTGAACCTTAGAATTCCTCTTGGTTAAGGAGCCAGTTTGCTCCAGCTAAGCTAAAAACCTGTGCCAAGAGCAAGGCTTTTCAGAGCCCCAGGGCCCAGGCACTAGGCCTTCTATCCATTGCCATTTATTAAACAGTGCAGCTTCTTTTCTGTGAGGACATCTTAAATTATTGTGTTAACTGCAACAACCCTCAGGTACGGGGATAGGCTGTTTCTAACACCTGAAGCCCTTGCCAGTGATGCTAGTCACCATCCCAGCATATGACCTCCCCGCAGGCCTTCAGGAACTCTCCACCTTTAGGGCTAGAGGAGATGATCTTCATTCTGGCTCCCCACTTTGATTTTACAGATAAGACTGTGGCGTAGAACAGCCTTTTCACTGCCGAGAGCTTAAGCGTCTTGATCTGTTTCTTCTTCACCAGGCTCGAGGCTAGAATAGGTTGTGGGGCATTCTCAGGAAAGACTTTGCTTAAGGAGATCAGGTTCCGTCATGATTTGAGCATCTGCAATGAAGACTCATTGCCTATTCCCGGGTCTTGGTTTTTATCCCCTTAACAAGTTACTCCTTTAGAAGTAAATCTATCTATTCTTCTCTGTAATTTTCTTCTTAAAGATAAAGCTATATTCTACCTTGACCTTGTAGTTTCTTTGTGGTGCAAGTGGAAGGAGAATCAGGGATAGAAGACCATGTATTTTTTTCCTCCCCTGGGTACTCTACAAAAGGCCATATCTTTAACTTAGGAGCTTCAATCACATCTGTGATGAATTGGCTGGCAAATAAAAGAATTATATAACATATGCCATTAATTGTTTCCACACATGGTAAACTTTGGGTTTTGGCTACATTGCAAGTCAGAAACTGTTTTCACAGGCCAGATCTTAATAGATTGCTTCCAATCTTCCCCTTGCCTCAAACAATACAAAGCGAAGAAAGGATACACAGAATTAAGTGCTTTTGATAAGGTTAAACCATAGAGAGTTTGTAATAAATCATCTTTTTTACAGAATGCGTTTAAACATAAGAAAGCAGTGATGGTTCAAGCCTTTGCTTTCAAGCAGTTTATGACTTTGCAAACCAAGAGGGGGATCCATATTATTTTAAGGAAATTGTGATACTTGGTCCAGTGCATTTCATTTCTCACTGGACATGGATAATAGCTTTTTATGTGTTTCTATTTCTTGGACTCGATGGAGAGAGCATGGAACAACTAGAGACAGTGCCAGAGACGGGTGGCACCGGCATGAGCGGTTAGCCTGCCATCGTCTGTGCGTGCTGTACACAGAATGCATACAAATGTGCAGAGAGGTTTAAGATGCCCTCCGCTGAGTCTTCTTCAAAGAGCTTTGGCGGAAGCAGGTGTATTATGTGATGTCGAGCAATGGGTTTTATGCACACTGCTTTATTGATTATGCAAAATCTGGCAAACCACTTGGGTCTCCCATAACTTCACAGAATCTGTTCAG
The DNA here is from genome assembly GCA_029593785.1 of Cabassous unicinctus. NCBI lineage: Eukaryota > Metazoa > Chordata > Mammalia > Cingulata > Chlamyphoridae > Cabassous > Cabassous unicinctus. Next base: position 10,565 of record JAQZBX010093697.1, on the reverse strand, counting down.
AAATAACAAGAGTCTGGGCAGGCTGACTAACTATCCACCCAGTTGAGACAGCCAAACTGGGAACGCAAAGGGATCTCGGCTTCAAAGCAAGCACAAGATTGCTTAGAGGTTCTCTGCTTTGAGAAGGAAAAGCAGAGAGTGTGCGGAATCCGCGCCTAAAGAATGAAGAGTTAGCAAACTTTCTTTGAAAGGCGAAACAACTTTCTACTCAACCTGTCACTGGCTGTTGGAAGGGAAAGAAAGATAAAGCAAGCCAGAAGCACACGTTTTACCTAAGAGTGAGTTAAGACTGGGAAACTAAATCAACCGCTGTAAAACCTGGGTCTCTGCCTAAAAGCCAGTGGGGACCTGCACCCTGCTGGCAGCATTTCTATCGATTGACCCTCGAGGTATATGTGATGATGTGCGGATAACAAAAGGATGCTCTGACAATTTCTTCTTTGTTCGGTGTTCTCAAGGAAGCAGTTTGCCTGGCGCCAGATCCTTTCAGTATTTTAGAGTATATTTTCTGAATCGAATTGAACTACAACTCTGTTCACTTGAGGCCGTTCATGATTTTCATTTCTGTACATGAACTCCTGAAAGGCCACTACTGCATGCCTCTTCTATCCCTTTCCCTCTCTCTCCTTCTTTCACATTCACAGACGCTCACACACACTCTCACTCTCACTGGTAGTAGACACCCAGTAAACACGTAGCTCCTTGAAGAAATTGTGTTTCAAGCTAAAGCAAGTACACTTTTTAAATACTGAATTTCATATCCCTTTGGCTTATAGGTTAAAACTAGAAATAGTTGACTAATGCCTGCTAGTAACAGTAGTCATTTAAGGAAAAACTCTGAAATATAATCCACCACAGTTTTTTTCTTAGCTTGCTTTCAGGGCTGACCTGGCTTTGCTTTGAATAGGAGTATTTTCAGGGACACACACATATCTCTACAACACCCAGATAACTTAGCACTCAAGTCAGCTGGGGCACCAGGTCGCCACCCAACCAGTCCTGTCAGCTGGAGGTTGACATTATTTGGAACTTTCTTACACTGAAAGTTCCAAGATCAGCCTTGGTCACAAACCCCCTTAAGAATAAATAAATTTACCCACATAGTCATACTCCTGCCTCCAATGTCTGCCCGCACCCCAATCCTCTTCCACATAGGGGATGAAAGTTAAACATACACATGGATATGTTTCACAAGACAAAAGCAATTCCCTTTCACTTAGGGAAGGGGGTTACTTCTAAACCATTTAGTTTGGGCAAATTAAACCAAAGAGGTAAGCAGGAAAAAAAAATAGACTATGTTTTTACTCTCCTATTATCTTTTTTGCTCTTAAATGGTTTCTTTGGGCTCTAATCTAACATTTCAACTAATCGCTTATGCTCCTGCCCCTTTTATTTAATATCATTGTCATAAAACCTGCATGTCATACTCCTCTTGAGGCCCAAAGGTCTGGCTGCAGCAGCTCTGAGGCAAGCAAGAATTTTTGGTGTGTCCCCTTCATTAGTCTATGGGGGACACAGCTTCCTAAGGGAATTAACCAGCCATTGCCACTACCAATTTCTTTTTTGCTGTTGCCGCCATCCTAGATCTCACTTCCTGTATCACGTAAGGATGTGTTTGGCTGCAAGTAACAGGGATTTAAACCATAAAGACATTTGTTGTTTTCCTAACAACATAGTCTAGTTTGAAATGGTCTTGGGGTTGCTCAGCGATGCCCTCAAGAACCAGGCCCTGCATTATCCTGCTCGCTTTCCTAAGCATGTTGGCATTTTGTCCTTATGTTTGCTGTCTCTTGCTCATGAGAGGGCTGCTGTATTCCAGTTATATGGAAGGGAGAGCACCATGGAGCTTTTATCTTCAGCTTTTCCTTTTGATAAGAAAACAAAAGCTTTCCCCAAATCCAAGAGAACTCTGCTCGTCCCTCATTGACCAGAACCTCCTTTCATAGCCTCTACTAGCTATAGGAAGATTGGGAAAGTGAATGTTCGATTAAAGGCAAATTGGATTAAGATGGTTGGCTTAAACCAATCATGGTTCATCCCCTGAGGCTTGGCATGAAATCAGGGTTTTGTTAGCAAGGAAGGTGGCAGAGGGTGGTGACAGGGTGCTCAACCGTCGGTGTATACCAAATCAGTTTTTGAGAAATCTATACACACGATTGGAAAAATTCAAGCACAGTGATTCCAGGAACACAGAGATGATTTTTCTTCCCAAACATCATTAGCAATTTTTCTCCTAAATAGAATATGGAAATGCATAGTCCAAGCACCTTCATCCGCAGTCATTGTCACATTTTGGAAGGAGAAAGAAACACATATGCTAAGAAGTGATGCCCTGACATTACTTATTTATTTATATTTATTAGATTTCAGAATGTAAAAATTAGGTAAAAAGTAAAAATCATCTATACGCTTACTACTTAATGTGCAGACAGTGCCCCCACCCCATCCTTTCCTTCCAATCTTCTCTTACAGAAGGAGTCACTGATAATAACAGAAGTTTCTCAAATTTTTTGACACTTGCAGATACACACATACAACATTAAAACATTTGAACTATGTTATAGGTATTATTCATTCATTTTCAAAAAGTATTTACTGATTTTTTTGTGGATGAATGTACTTTTTTCATTTACCATTTCTATTTTGGCTTCTTTATGAATCAGTAGTTTATTAGTTATTGCTGCATATTTTTATTTTGTGAGTATACCACGATTTATGTGTAACCATTCTCCTATCATTGTATATTAATATTTTTCAATTATTTGTATTGCAACAGTAATGAATATTCTTGTATGTACATCCTTGTGTATTGCTCTATTTTTGATGTCCTGAAACTCGGCACAAGAGGTACATGGCATTCCAGAATTCATGTTCACTGGATGATGAGATATAAGAGTATAACTAAATTTTAGTGTGGTGATATTTTCTGCATAGGAGAACAACAATTTCATGGTGACAAATATAAGGATTCTTTGGGTTAAATGTTTAGATGTTCTTGGCTCATCCCTTCTGAAGCCATTTGCCCCGATAATTGGGTGAATATGTATGCAAGATACTGATAATGAATCTTTGGGCCCACGAAGTTAATCTTATCATTTTATCATTTCAGAACAATAATCAGGAGGACAACAAGGTTAAAAATACAAGAGCACAGCTTCATAAATCATTGAAGGACACTGTTAATACAGAGATAATAAGTCATAAATATCTGTTCCCTCAATCCTCCATAGCAAACTGGATAACAAAGACATGAGCTGAAGGAAGCAAGTGACTACACAGAAACCTCCCTGGCTCAGAAAAATTATAAATGAGCAGAGAAGTCCAAATCTAATGTGAGACTAAAGTAAAACCAACAATTGGCATTATATATTATGGGCTGGTTGTTTGCTTGCTATAATTAAGTTGGCATCAGTGGTTAACAGCCTTGAAAATTAAACTCAGAAAAAAAAAAAAACTTTTGAAAAGGGTAATCAAAGGCTTCTGAATAATGAAGTTAACACATCCCTGTTACAAGGGGGAAAAATGTGTTCTTGCAGTGTCTTGTTTCGGGTCTACTTTGTGGTTGTGGCTGTTGTCTGAACAAAGACGTTTATTTGTACCCTTAGGGGTCAGGCCAGCTCCTTATCCTCCGTTTTTCTTTCTAACTGCTCGGCCCAGATGCAGTGATGGCCCAGGGTCAGTGTGGATGTGTGGTACACAATTTGGTGCCTCCCCCCTTTTTGGATTTTTATTTTTGCCTTTCTGAAATGGGTTGTTAGTATTCTTGTTTGGTTCCTGTGCCCATCTGCAGCTCAAATGGACGAAGCCTCTTTAGCCTTTAAAATATTCACGTCCATAGAAAAGGAAAAGTACTCGAGAGCCAGAGCACAAAATTGTCCAGCAAAGAACTACCTTCCAGCTCTTCTCTCTTTATACCTAATAAGCAGCACCCATCGTGGTAGGAAGGAGGCACAATATAGAAAGCTAGGCCTCCTCTTCCTGCGGTGTTCCCATTAGAATGCATTGTCAGAATGCCTTGTTCTTTGATAGGGAAAAAAAAAAAAACAACGCTTGGGAACAGATCGAAGATCTTTTTCTTAGTTTCTTTCAAAGCTCAGTGAAAATGCATATAGTTCATTCCAATTACCCGTTTCCAAGCATTTTTCTTTGAGGAGCTCTTCCTTATCCTGCCTAGAATATTTAATGTGACATAATCATAACTATGGTGCAGTAAGTGTTGGTTATTTTTCGAGTAGTGGGAGATTAGTCTCACTCCCAGACAGGCATTCACGCAAGTAGCAGTTTGCCATAAAAGTTCGACTTTGAAACTAAATTATATAACAGGGAGTGGAAGGTAATGGAACATTAAAGACTCTGTTTAGAAATTTCCATCTTTTTACTGGCAAAGAGAGCAGAGGTAAAGGAAACTATTGGGAAAGATAAATGCATGATGGTCTATAAAGAGGGAAAAACATATGCTGTACACCTCTATTTTAATTGACCATTGCGGTAGAGAGTAAAAGTGAGAAAACTAGGAAAATAACTGATTTTAAAAGCATGCTTATAGCAAGTTGTGATAGAGAACTGTAGCCCCAAGCTCCGGCTGAATAATATTTCAGAGTTGAGATACTCCAGATCCTCTTTCTGCCCCAGTACAGCTGGGGGATGCCCAGTACACCCTGATTGAGAGATAACTTCTAAGGAGTAGGGTTTGTTTGTTTGTTTATTTGTTTTGAATAATGAAAATGCTCTAAAATTGATTGCAATGATGAACATACAACTCTGCAATTACCCCAAAAGCCATGGAATGAAGACTTTAGATGGATTGTATGGTTTCTAAATATATATCGATAAAATTGCTTCTTTAAAAAAAGCAAATCTCAGACTACAAATAGTATTTTGTAACACATTTGCAGTAAAGCTATATTTTGTAATACATTTGCAGTAAACCTATATTCTAAAAAATCAATGGAATGATGTACACAAAAGAAAGGACAGTAGTTACCTCAGTGGATAAGTCAGAGGTGAGGAATACATGGGTACATATAAGTTATTGGACATTTTCTAGCTACCGTGTTGGATTCCCATCAATTCATTATAAAAGGATGCTTTATAATTAAAACATACATCATTTGAAATGATTGCTAAATGATATAGTTAAAATACATAATATATTTAAATGATATTAAATGTATGCATTTCAAATGAAAAATTAACATTTATAATGCTATGTTAGCTGGTATATTAAAACTATTGAAAATAGGTAAAATTTTACTATAATTAATCTCAACACATAAAGATCTTGGCTTAAAAAAAAAAAGAAAAGTTAAGTGATGGTTGGTTATGATTCCCGAGGTCCAGAGGCCAAGAGGATTAGTTTGGAAAATGCTTCCCAACCGCACCTCCCTCCTGCCCCTGAGAATCACTGCTATAAAATCTAATTCTAGGATACTGACTAAGTGGGGCAAATGGAATCTGTTGGTGTCTGGAGAGAGCCCAATAATTATCAACCCTTTTTCTTACCCAGGTTCTAAGCAAGTTGAGAGAGAAAACAAGGAGCAAGAAAGGACACCAGGAGATGAGGCCAAAAATATCACTTGTTCCTGAGAGAATAGCTTTGAGGCAGGAGTTAAGTGGGCTTCCAAATTAGCATTTGCAAATAAGCTGGCTTGCTCTGCTACCGACACAACCAGAGGAGGGAAGATTTTCCCCCTAAGGAGAAGAGCAGAACACTTGTTTGCTCTGGGCCACAAGCCACCAGGAAGGAAAAGGAAGAGGGTGAGCTGTGTGTGCCCAATTTATTCTTTCTCAAGTTTACCAGTTATGTCACTCCACCTGCCTGGGAAAGGGGAAATAGCGAGAAGGAGAGGGCAGGAGTTAGAGTAGTTGAGCTCCCTCCATATGGAAGGAAACACTGAGATTGGGGGAGAAGCATTCCCCTGAAAAATCTCCCCCCGAGCCCATCACACTGAAAAATAGTCATTTTAGGAGCCCCTCTAAGCCTTTGAGCTCTAGTGAAGCCATAGTGAAACAGTTAAGTAGCACAGACGTTTGGCGCTCTGTATGTCATCTACACAGGGATGCACACTATTGGTCATTGGCATGTTTCATTGGAGCATTTGTTTAAGATCATATATACCAGTCTACACCTCATCCATAACAATGTATTTCTTTAGCTTTTTATTTACTAACATATGTACAACTCAAAACTTCCCATTTTCACCACTTTCTAGTGTACAATTCAGTGATATCAATTATTGTGCTACTATACCCAGAAGCTCTGTACCCACTAAGCATTCCCCTCTCTGCCCCTGGTAATTGTAATCTTCTATCTCAATGAATTTGCATATTCCAGGAATTTCATATAAGTGAGGCCATACAATATTTGTCCTTTTGTTTCTGGCTTATTTCACTCAGTTTGATGTCTTTAAGGTTCATCTATGTAGTAGCATGTATGAGAACTGCATTCCTTTTTCTGGATGAATAATATTCCATTGTATATATATACCACATTTTGCTTATCCATTCATTTGTTGCTGTACACTTGGATTGCTTCCACCTTTTTGCTATTCGGAATAAGGCTGCTATAAACATTGCTGTACAAATAGCTGTTTGAGTCCCTGCTTTCAGTTATTCTAAAAACCCTAGAAGAAAGATTTCTGGGTCTTATGGTAATTCTATGTTCAATTCACTAAAGAACCACCAAACTGATTTCCACAGTGCCATCATTTTACAATCCCACCAACAATGTATGTGTTCCTATTTCTCTGCCTCCTCAACACTTATTTTCTCTTTTTTAAAAATAATATCTATTATAGTAGGTGTGAAGTGGTGTTTCATTGTAATTTTGATTTGCATTTCCCTGATAACCAGTGATGTTGAGCATCTTTTCATGTGTTGTGTTGTGGTGTTTTGTTTTGTTTGCCATTTTATATCTTCTGTGGAGAAATGTCTATTCAAGTCCTTGCCCCATTTTCCAATTGGGTTGTCTTTTTGTGTTGACTTTTAGCAATTATTTATATATTCTGGATATTAAGCCTCTATCAGATATATAGGTAGATATTATCTTCTCCCATTCAGTAGGTTGTCTTTTCACTTTCTTGATAATGTCATTTGACATACAAAAGTTTTTACTTTGAAGAAGACCATTTCATCTATGTTCTTTTGTTGCCCTTGCTTTTGGTGTCATGTTTAAGAAATCACTCTCAAATCCTATATTTTCTTCTGTTTTATGATTTTAGTTCTTATATTTAGGCCATTGATCCATTGAGAGTTAATTTTTGTATATGGTATGAGACAGGGGTCCAGTTTAATTCTTTTACATGTGGAATCTAGTTTTCCCGACACCGTTTGTTGAAGAGACCATTCTTCCCCCCAGTTAATGTATTTGGCACCATTGTTGAAAATCAGTTGGCCATAGCTATGTGGGTTCATTTCTGGATTCTAAATTCTATTCCATTGGCCTATATATCTACCTTTATGCCAGTACCACACTGTGTTGATTACTGTGGATTTCTAGTAAGTTTTGAAATCAGCAAGTTTGATACCTCCAACTTTGTTCTTCATTTTCAATATAAATTTGACTACTCAGGGCCCTTGGATTCCACATGAATTTGAGGATGGGCTTCTCCATTTCTGCAAAAAAGGCTGCCAGGATTTTGATAGGGGTTGCATTGCATTTGTAGACTTCTTTGAGTAATATTGACATCTTAACAATATTGTCTTCCTATCCATGAACACAAGATGTCTTACCATTTATTTAGGTCTACTTTAATTTCTTTTAGCAATGTTTTATAGTTTTCTGTGTATATGTCTTTCACTTCCTTGGTTAAATTTATTCCTAGATATTTTATTCTTTTAGATGCTGTTGTGAATGGAATAGTATTTTTGATATCTATTTCAGATTCTTCTTTGTTCGTGTATAGAAACACAACTGATTTTGTGTGTTGATCTTGTAACCTGCCATTTTGCTAAATTCATTTGTTAGCTCTCTGTTTTCTTGTGAGTTCTTTTGAATTTTCTATATAAAGGATCATGTGATCTTCAAATAAAGATAACTTTACTTCTTCCTTTCCAAAATAGATGCCTTTTGTTTTTCTTGTCTAATTGCTCTGGCTTGCACTTCCCAGTGCAATTTTAAATAGCAGTGGTGAAAATGGGCATCTTTGTCTTGTTCCTGACCTTAGGGGGGAAGGCTTTCAGTCTTTCACCATTGAGTAAAATGTTAGCTATGGGATTTTCACTTATGCCCTTTGTTGGATTAAGGAAGTTCCCTTCTACTTCTACTTTTCTGAGTGTCTTTATCATGAAATAGTACTGGATTTTGTATATGCCTATAGCACTTTGATATTAGTTATGAATTCCAAAAAGGATTATGTTTATAAACTGGACTGTTCCTCTGGGTGTGATCCCCTTTGTATTAAATTCAGCTGAGATGTCTTTGATTAAATTATGTTAAGATTAGGGCTTTGATTCGACCACATCAGTAGGGTGTAACTCAGTTTAAGTCCCCACCCCTTGGTGGGCTATATAAATGGATACTCACTCAAGAAGACACACAGAAGAAGATACACGAGAAAAGAGAGAGAGCGCCATAGACATGGAAGAGGAGAGAACTTGGTCATTTTGGTCTTGCCACGTTACAGAAAGGAGAAAGCTTAAACAGCTGAAGCCCTGGGAAAAGAAATGAGCCTTATGCCAGCCTACAGCTGAGATGGAAGAAGCTGGGACCACAGAGCCTTAAGAGGAAGAAGGAAGGCTGAACCCACTTGAAGAGATCGGCAACTATCTTTGGTGAGAAAATACCTCTTATGATACCTTGAGTTGGACTCTTTAGGGCCTTGTAACTGTAAGCTTCTATCCCAGATAAACACCCTTTATAAAAGCCAGCAGATTTCTGGTACTTTGCATCAGCACCCCTTTGGCTAATACAATGCCTTTTCTGCATCAATTGAGATGAATTGTGATTTTTTTCCCCTTCATTCTATTAATGTGATGTATTACATTGACTGATTTTCTTATGTTGAACCACCCTCGCATTCCCAGGATAAATCCCACTTGATCATGATGTATAATTCTTTTGATTTGCTATTGAATTCAGTTTGGTAGTATTTTGTAGAGGATTTTTGCATCTATATTCTAAAGGGAAATTGGTTGGTAGCTTTCTTCTCTTTAGATATCTTTATTTGGCTTTGGCATCAGAGTAATGCTAGTCTCAGAGAATGAATCAGGAAAAGTTGCCTCAACTTCCATTTTTGGAAGAGTTTGAAAAAGATTGATGTTAATTCTTTTTTGATTGTTTGGTAGAATTTGCCAATGAAGCCATCTGGTACTGGACATTTCTTTGTTGGGAGGTTTTGATTACTGATTCAGTCTCTTGCTGTTCTGTCAAGATCTTCTAAATCTTATTGAGTCAGTTTAGGAATTTATCCAAATTCCTAGTCTTTCTAGGAATTTATCCATTTCCTCTAGATTATTGATTTGTTGTTCTTAGTATTTTCTTATAATCCTTTTAATTTCAGCAAAATCAGTAGTAATCTTTCTGATTACTTTAACTTTCATTTCTGATTTTATTTTTTTCTGCATCTTCTCTTTTTTTTTCCTTTGTCAGGCTAAAGTTTTGTCAATTTTATTAATATTTTCAAAGACATAAGGTTGAAAGTGAAAGAATGGAAAAAACATTCCATGCAAGTAGTAACCAAAAGAGAGCTGAGATAGCTATACTAAATGAGATAAATTAGACTTTAAATCAAAAACTGTTACAAGAGAAGGTCATTATATAAGGATAAAGGGATCAATTCAACAAAAAGACATAACAATTATAAATATACATGCACCTAACATCAGAGACCCAAAATATATGAAGCAAATATTGACGGGTTTGAAGGGAGAAATAGAAGGTTCTACATTAATGGAGACTTTAAATATACTACTTTCAGGAATGGATAGAACATTTAGACAGAAGATCAATAAGGAAATAGAAGACTTGAATGATACTCTAAACTAACTAGACATAACAAATACATATTGAGCACTTCACCCAACAGCAGCAGAAGACACATTCTTCTCTAAGGCACCTGGACCATTCTCCAGGATAGACCATATGTTAGGTCACAAAACAAGTCTCAATGAATTAAAAAAATATTCAAATTATACAATATGTCTTCTCTGACAACAAGGGAATGAAACTAGAAATCAATAATGGAGAAATGAAAAATTATACACGTGTGGAAATCAAACAGTGTACTCTTAATGGGTCAAAGAAGAATTCACAGGGCAAATTAGGAAATATCTTGAGGTAAAATAAATTGAAAGCACAAAATATGCAAACTTTTGGGATGCAGCAAAAGTATTGCTCAGAGGGGAATTTATAGCTCTAAATGCTTACATTAAAATTAAGAAACATCTCATATCGGGGACCTAACGTCAAAACCAGAGGATCTAGAAAAGGAAGACCAAAGTAAACACAAAGCAGAAGGAAGGAAATAGCAAAGATTAGAGCAAAGATAAATGAACTGGAGAATCAAAACAAAAACAATAGAATCTACAAAACCAAAAGTTATTTCTTTGAAAAGATCAATAAAATT
>JAQZBX010093696.1:0-12121 GCA_029593785.1 Cabassous unicinctus | reverse complement strand
AGAAATAAATAAAATTATTAAATCTTGAAAAAAAGAACAAGAAATTATGAAATTAAATTAGAATTAAAACAAGAAGAGAGAGCTAAAAAAAAGAATCAATTGGAAATTATGTAAATGAAAGATCAATCACCAAAATTAAAAATCTCAATCGACAAGATTCCCTAGACTGTACAGAGCTGAGAGAATTGATAAATACTAAAGAAATTCATTTAGAATGCAGCCCAAAAAGGAAAGAAAAAGAAAAAATTATGAAAGAGCAATTGAAAACATGAAAGATACAGCTCCACACACATTAGGAGGGGTTACAGGAAAAACAAAGTAAAGAGAATGGAAGAGAAGCAATATTTAAAGACATAGAAACTGAGAACAATCAAGAAATTACATGAGTCCTCAGAATAAAGGCAAGATAATTTAAATAAACAAGTGGATAAATAAATCAGTAAACAAATCCAAAGAAACTAAAACACCAATTATAAAAAGAAAATCTTCAAAGCTAACAGAGCAGACCCTGATTTGCCAAAACACATTGAGCATTCTTGGATCTGACGGATCATAAAGTTCAAAGGCAGGGCTGCTGCACTCAGCCCAGACCAGTGGCGCTCATTCAAGCTGGCAGCCTCTAGAGACCACAGGTGAGTGGGTCAGAGCAGCACAACGAGGCTATCTGCTACTTCTAAAATTCAAAGCATCCAACAAGCATCTTGCCTCTTTCTTAACAGTTGATGGATATAAAGTGAAGTGACCTGTGTTTTATTTTAGAGAGGATATCCATATAGGTCTCAGACATGGCTCTCCACCCCAAGTACAAACTTTCTAAAGAAGCAGACCCATTCTGGCAACATGGCAGGAGCAGCGATTTGTACTCACTGAAATAGGTACTTACTCTGGATATACACTTATCTTCCTTGCCTACCATGCTTCTGCCAGGACCACGCTACATGGACATTATCAGATGCCCTATTCACCATCATGGTATCACAACTGAATTTGCTTCGGACCAAGGAACTTATTGTAAAGAAAAAGAGGTAAGGCAGTGGGCTGATGCCAAAAAGGTGATCCAATACCCAGAAGCAGCCTGCCTTGTAGAGTGATGAAAAAGCCAACGCAAGATGCAGTGATGGGCAAACACCTTGCAGGGCTGGGGTGTAGGGGGAAGACAGTGACAGAAGTGACACCTCTATGACCCACTTTCAATTTTTTGCTTCCTATCTCTATAATATTGGGGTCTTTTTGGTTTAGAGGTCTTAGCAGCAGGCACAACAGTGGTTCCAATGAACTGGAAACTAAAGCTGCCATCAGGCCATTTTTTGGCTCCTCATACTGAGAAAATAAGAGAAAAAGGGATTACTGTACTGGTTGGGGTGATGATAATCAAGGAGAAATTCGATGGCTGCTACACAGTGGGGGGTAAAGAAAAACATATCTGAACCTAGGGGATTCTTTGTGGTGTCTCCTAGTACTATCATTGCGTAGTAGTAAAAGATGATGGAAGTACAAAAAAAAAAAAAAATTAAAAAAAAAGATGATGTAAGGTAGAGACACAAGCCCCAGCACCACCACCACCCTGACCAGAGGAGCAGATGTAACTCAAGCTGTTGATTGCGTGCCTCCCACATGGGAGTTCCCAGGTTTGGTTCCCGGTGCCTATGAGAAAGAAAAAAAAAAACTAGAAAAACAAATGAAAAGACCAATTCAGGGAAGCCGATGTGGCTCAGTAGTGGTTGAGTGCCGGCTTCCACATACGAGAACCTAGGTTCAATCCACAGGCCCCAGTACCTTAAAAAAAAAAAAAAAGAACCCTGACCAGATGAATTGCACTGAAAAAACATGGAACCTTGTAAAAAATTACAGAAAAATAGGATTTTAATAGCTGTCCCTATTTTCCTTTGTTATATATATTAACAACTTTCCTCCTTGTGTTTTCTCCTTTTCCCTTTTTATTTTATATAAAGTATACTGTTGATGGTTAACTTAATTAATACAGGTTACAGAATACCAAAGTGGGAAGTACATGTTGCTGTTATTTGAAAGTTTATGTATGGAAAGAAGAATGTTGGGTGTTGAATAACCAAAGGGGTCATTGTGGGGATATAGTGAGCCTCCTGTATCTTGGGGATACAGTGTGCCTTCCTCTCATGCTGAGGCTGGAAAATTTAAAAGTACATTTTTTGGGAGCAGGTGTAGCTCAGTTGGTTTAGCACCTGCTTGCCATGTACAAGGTGCCAGGTTTAATCCCTGTACCTCCTTTAAAAAAAAAAAGAAAAAGAAAAAAAAGGACATTTCTGAGACCCCCCCCTAAGGTTTGGGTGGAAATCAGGTTCTGCCCATTTAGATACAATTACCACAGAGTTGCAAAGAGGAGATAAACAAGTTATCTTCCTGCTGTTTTAGTTGTAGCTGCTAGCAAGTTTCGTCATAGAAACACTGGGCTTTTCTTCAGTGGCATTCCAATAACCCATAGCACTTGTAAGTGTCATAAGGCAATGAAAGTCACGGTGGCAGCAATGGCTTCCTAATGCCTAGATTGCAGCTAATGCTGCATAGTATTTTAAGTCAATAGTTCCAATGGGAGCCTCTCCTTCATAAAATTTTGGGAGAGAAAGCAGTTTCCCTAGGAGCCAGCTCAACAGTTTTCTTCTGAAAATCATTCCTGGATGCCCAGCCTAGAGCCCACCCAACAATTTTATTTTGTAAGCATCAAAATCCCTGTATCAAATCCCTTTCTGCTGAACTGTGAAAATAGCTAAAACCATCTTGAAAAAGAAGAATGAAATTGGAGGACTTACACTTCCCGATCTTAAAACTTTTTACTAAGCCACAGTAATCAAAGCAGCATTTTACTGGCATAAGGACAAACATATAGGATTGAGAGCTCATAAATCAACCCTCACTTTTATGGCCAACTGATTTTTGATGAGGTGGCAAAGACCACTTAATTGAGAAAGAATAGTCTCTTCAACAAATGGTGCTAAATATAAGAGCTAGAACTATCAAACTCCTAGAAGGAAACTTAGAGCAGCATCTTCAGGATCTTGTATTAGGCAATGGTTTCTTAGACTTTACACCCAAAGCACAAACCAGACAAACACACATAAAAAAATAAAAGGAACCTCACCAAAATTGAAAACTTCTATGCATCAAAGGACTTGATAATGAACATAAAATGACAACCCACACAATGGAAGAAAATATTTGGAAACCATATATCCAATAAAAGTTTAACATACAGACTATATAAAGAAATCCTACAAATCAACAACAAAAAGACAAACAACCCAATTAAAAAATGGGCAAAACATTTGAACAGACATCTCTCCTAAAAAGATACACAAATGACCAGAAAGCACACAAAATGATGCTCAAAATCATTAACTATCAGGGAAATACAAATCAAATCCACAATGAGACACCATTTCACACACGTAAGAATGGTTGCTATTAAAAAAAGAAAAAGAAAAATAACAGGTATAGGAGAGGATGCAGAGAAATAGGAATATTCATTGCTGGTGGCAATGTAAAATGGTACAACCACTGTGGAAGACAGTTTGGCAGTTCCTCGGAAAGCTAAGTATAAAACTACCATATGACCTGGCAATCCCAAAAGAATTGAAAGCAGGGGCTTGAACAGATATTTGCACAGCGATTGTATTAGTCAGCCAAAGGGGTAATGATGCAAAGTACCAGAAATCTATTGGCTTTTATAAAGGGTATATATTTGGGGTAGAAGCTTACAGTTACAAGGCTCTAAAGAGTCCAACTCAAGGTTACTTCCTCACCAAACTGTGTTGTCACATGTTGAAGAAAGATGGCAGGCGATTTCTTCTGGTCTCTCCTTCCATCCTCCTATTAAGGCTCTGTGGGCCCAGTTTCTTCCTATCTCAGCTGTAGGCTGGCATAGCGCTCATCTCTCAGGGCTTCTCAGCTGCTCTGTTCTCTTCACAGGGTCATCTATAAATGGTCAGTCGAATGGCTCATCTCTCCCCAGGGGTTCCAGAATCAAAACTGACAAAGTTCTCTCTTCTTCTAGCCCAAGGGGGAAGAGACTCAACCCTGAGCCAGGCCCTACTGACATGGTCGAATCAAAGGCTCTGAATCAATTTAAGTAAACTTAAAACCTTTGAATTTAAATCAATCAAAGGGTATTATACCCAGAGGAACAGACCAGTTTGCAAACATAATCTATATTTCTTTTTGGAATTCATAAATAATATCAAACTGCCACAGTGATGTTCATAACGGCATTATTCACAATTGCCAAAAGATGGAAGCAACCCAAGTGTCCATCAACCAATGAATGGATAACTAAAATGTGGTATATATACACAATGGAATATTATTCAGCCATAAAAAGGAATTAAGTCCCGATACATGTAACAGTATGGATGAACCTTAAAGACATCATGTTGAGTGAAATGAGCCAGACACAAAAGGACAAATATTGTATGATCTTACTGATTTGAAACAATTAAAAGAAGTGAACTCATAGAGTCAGAATCTAGAATACAGGTTATCAGGTGATGGGGTGGGCTCAGAGAATGGGAAGTTAAGGCTTAAAATATATGGGGGTTCCTATTTGGAATGATGGAAATGTTTTGGTAATGGATGGTAACGATAGTAAGCATAACATTATGAATGCAATTAATAGCACCAAAATATCTATCTGAATATGATTAAAAGGGGAAATGTTCAATTGCATATATGGTAACAATAAAATTTTTTAAAAAATACACGGAACTACACTATACAGGGAACCTTAAGTTAAACCTTGGACTTTAATAGTACAATTATAAAAATGTGCTATCAGGGAGTGGATGTAGTTCAAGTGGTTGAGCGCCTACTTCCCATGTATGAGGTCCCGGGTTCAATCCCCAGTACCTCCATAAACAAATAAATGAAAAAACCAACTCTCATAGGGAAGATGAAGCTCAGTGGTTGAGTGCCTGCTTCTCACGTATGATGTCCTGGGTTCAATCCCCAGTACCTCACCAATGCAAAGTGTTGGTATTGGGATGGTGTATGGGAATCCTATACTTTATGCATGATTGTTCTGTAAATCTACAACTTCTCTGATAAAGGGGGGGAAATCCTCTTTCTGCTGAAAATAGCAAAAGAAGACTGTTTCCTACAACCAAATCCTGACTGGCACAACTGTAGGTTGCCCGTGTGGATAAGGAGGTTGTCTAGGGTGACAACTATGGATACAAAACTTCAGTGAATGAAAAGTGAGTGTTCAGAATATTGGTAGATATGTTTAGGGGAAAACTTTTAACATAAATATGTATTGTAATTCCCTAAATGAAAATATAACTTAAAATTGCCTGTATTCTCTTATGTCCACTCTCATTAAATACTTCTATCTCACTTGGATGGCTTCAAAGGTCTCTGGTCTTTCTATCCATGTGCTCTTTTGCCAGACTTCCCTTATTAAACTAGGTGGGCTCGTGTTATCCCGACCCCCTCCTTCTCAAAATCAAACCCTTGCACTGGCTGTCCAAATCCCCTCAGCATGGCTTTTGGGATACTTCATGACATGGTCCTTACATGGACTTTCTAACTTAATTCCCTTTACCTACCTCTGCATACCTTGACAAGTGATTACCATGTTCTCTACTTTTCTATCCCACATTTTATTTAGCTTTTTGTCACATTTGACTTTGCTTATGCTCAGACCTCAGCTTAAAATGTCCCCTTTTCCCATTCTTCCCACAGCAAAATCATTCTCATCCTTTAAATCCAGTTCACGTGCCACCTCTGAGTGAGTCCTCCATTGTCTCTTCATTGGAGAAGCAGCATAGTGGCATCGTTAGGAGTACTGTCTCTGGAGCCTGACTCCAGGTTTCCATCCTGGAGCCAACACTTACTACAGGCGATCTTGGACAAGTAACCTCACCTCTCCATGTCCTTGTTTCTTCATTTGAACTGTGGTAAAAAGCAGTTCCTTCCTCATGAGCTTTTTTTGATGAGGACTAAATGAGTTAATTCATGAAAAACACTTAGTACCATGCCTGGCACTTAAAACTGCTATAGTTTGCTATACCAGTTGCTACTTAAATTCAATGATTTCCATCTTATACCTTCAGCACTGACAAATTTCTCCACTGCACATCTATTTCATTCTACTGTATCTTCTCTGAAACTAAAGGATAGAAAAACATGAAATAGGAATGATAGCCTAAGTTATCTGGAAAGGAACTTGATTTGGGAGATCACAGATGAATTACATTAGAAAAAGCGGTCTTGAAAGACTGGTATGGAGTCTGGGGCACACACATCATAATTATTTGGATAAAGACTAGAGCCACAAATTTTTTTAAAAGTTTAGTAAACCTTCCATTTAGACTCCCCTGGAAAGCAGAGCTCAGTCAAGGTAGAGAAGGCAGAAAAACCTCTCACCAAAATCACCCAGATGATGCTCTCAAGTGGTGCACCTGCCAGTCATACAAGGAGATCGATGGGACACTGGCCCTAGAACTAGCCACCGTGGTGACAGAACCTTTCTAAAAACTACAATATGGCACAAGAGCACCATCTACTGTATCAGTTCCAAGGGACAATTTAGTCAATTTATTGAAACATGGTTATATACCCATCTCTATCCAACTGTTTACCTTGGCTTCATTAAAACATGACTTTAGATGGATTGGCTTCAAGTCATTTCAATCTAGCTGGCTGTGTATCTCTCTTCTACATTTAGAGCCCTTGCAAAGACCTCCTGAAAAAGATACTGCATGCCTTCTCCTTTACTCCACTCATTTTGCTTTAATTACAGTGAAATGAGTCTCTCTACTGTTAATGTTCTCTTTCGCTCCGCATCCAGCTTCAGCCATCTTAGTGAATACGGCTATTTCTACACTCCTCTTCCAAGGGACGAGAAGAAAACTCAAGAGAAAATCAACAGTAGTTCTAACAAGTCTGAGAAGGATATATGTAAAGTCACTCAGTCATATTTTAGGTCCTAGAAGGCACAGTGCTAAGTTTGGAGAACTGCGTTTTTTCAATGTCTTTTAAAGATATTTACAAATAGTTCCTCTCCCCTCAAGGAGCATAAAATGAACACAAAGGTTGTAGGCAGCAATGCTGGGAGCTAGATGATCAATTAGGAAAATAAAATAAAGGAGAAAATAGTAGGAAAAAACACTTTATAGGATATTGTAAGTAACCTCAGGGTAGAGGAGATTGTTTTCTGCTATGCTGTATATTTAAACACACAGAATACAACTAAAGCCACAGCAAAAACAGGCTTCTTTCTAGAACCCTTCACGGCTTGTGTGAAGCCCCTAGTTATGGCCAGTTACAAAAATTCTAATACAGACTCACTTGAACAATTAACATAAATTCTAGCCTGTAAGTCCTTTAGCTTTGTTATATTTTATTGGTCTGGAGGGGGCACTCTATCTATGAGCCATTATATATAACCTCTACTATTCCTTTAGTCATGATTAAAAAACAGCATCTTGTGCTTATTTCCACTACGTCTGTGTACCCTCTCATCCAGTATTAGTCAGGATTTCCATTACAGCCAGAATACTCACATGAATGAGAGAAAATCCTCTACAAGGTAGACTCCAGGAACAAATAATTTTACCCCCAAAACCATCTGCCATCTGATGCTTGTCAAAATTAAAAATTGCCCCACAGCAAGGTACACCAGGACAGGTAAATCCAACTGAATGCAAAAACCTCAGGGAAGAGATCTGATTAAAAATAGTGAGGTTAAGCAGGGAGAAATTCTAAGATAAGCAAAACAAAAACAAAAACCCAACTGGGGATCCATAGGCCCATACTGTTCTTTTTTTTTTTTTTTTTTAAAGTGTAATATTGGGTTTTGGTTTTCTAGTACAAAATACTACAATAGTATAATATACTAACAGGAAACTAGCAAAAATTTCCTGCTAGATTTGACCAAATGTGGGTCCTTATTAGAATTTCAGATATAGTGGACATGAGCAGTTAGATTCCATTCTCCACCTTCCCCCTTTCTAACCAGACTGGAAATATTTCCCAGCCAGCAAGTTTGAGACAGGAGTAGACTCTGATTAGGTTAAAGCAGTAGTTCTTAATTGAAGGCAATCTTGTTCCCAAGGGGGCATTTGACAGTGTTTGGAGACATTTTTGGTTGTCACAACTGGAGGGTGGATGCTTCTGGCATCCAGTCGGTAGAGGCCAAGGATTCTAACAATGCACAGGACAGGCCCCCACAAAAAACGAATTATCCGACCAAAAATGTAACCCATGCTGAAGTTGAAAAACACAGGGCTAAAGCCACTCACTGCACAGCACACCTCCTGGCCACACTGACTCTGGGACAGGCACATGACCCAATCTAGGCTAATGAGCACTAGGCAACATTTGCTGGGGGCTTATGAAAGTCAGCCCCCTCACTCTCAAGCAAGCACACTTGTCCCACTCTCACAAAGGAGCTACTATAAAAAGACTGCCTCTTTGCCAGCTGTGAAGAAGGAAACAACAGCTCTTGCTGCTGCTGGAAGCCATCTTGAAACCACAGGGTAAGCCAGCCTGAGAGAGAAGTATGGAAGGCAATCACAGAGTTCAGTGATGACTTGTTGCCATACGGCTCTTAAAGAATACCACTTTCGAGATGATGACTCCTTTTGTTCTCGCTCATTATGAAGTCTTTTACACTCCACAGCACACTGAATAAATTACTATAAGGTACTAAATCGACATTATGGTTTCAGACACTCACTCAGACTAATTTACTCAACACAGCCGTTTCTCTTCAAGAATATCATATGGAACACAAAGATTTTAACAATGGCTCAAATATGCCATCTCACCTACTTTAGCATCCTTCAATGAGGTACATGAATTGGAAGCTATAAGAAGGAAAGCAAATGTCCATCTTTTTTACCCAAAGATTCTACTTCTATAGAAGCAGCAAAACCTTCCATATCAAGAGTTTCTGCTATTGACAAGATCTCAAAGAAAAAAAAAAAATCATTAAGCACTTCTGATACTGAATCAGTCACCTGCCTCTCCACCATTTTCCAAAGAAGGGCTCCTCTCTCTTCCATCAATTCCTATGACATTTCTAGTCATCTCTTTGTTCTCTGTTGAAGGAACAAAGCATGATTATATTACATTTTTTGTACAATCTACATTTATTTACTTTCAAATTACTGTTTACTACTTTTAAAAATGTTTTCATTGTTTGATAAATTTTTCTATTTGGGTATCTGGATTGGGCTAGAAAACCTCATAACTTTTCCCATCAAAATTAACATAAATAAAATTTCATTTAATAGCTTTTCAGTTAGTAACAAGGTTTTTAGGAATAAATAAAGCCATTATGTGAGGGATAGGTACATTTACTTCATCCATAGCAAATGTGTCATAAGTACTTGATTTCTTGACTCTCTTGATTAATGCTTATTCTGCAGGGGTTGTAGGCTGGAAATCAGTGATCCAGCCCAAGCCCTTTCTTTACAAAAGATGAAATGGGGTGTAGAGAAACTAAGTATCTTCTCAGGACCATCCAACTAGTTAGAGTCTCAGAAAGAACAAAATCGAGGTCTTCTAGCACCTAGTCCAATATTCTACTTGAGGTTAAACTGAAGAAAAAAACTGATGAATAAAAAGGGAAAAAACATCACAGGTTTTTTAGGTTTTTTTGAGGAATGATGAAATGATGGAGACATTCTTTACCCTAGAAAATATAAGGATGGTAAATTAGTTAATAAATACCTACAGATGAGGAAAACTTTGACTAAAGGCTATCCAATATACACTCAAGTTGCACTGGTAATCAGACCTTGGTTTTCTTTTTTGTGGGTTTTAGAACTCAAGACTTTAATTTTACTAGACATTATTATACCAGATTCTGCTATCACTATGTTAGAGTTAAGGAACAGAAACCCACTCATTTAACTCAAGTAAAATGTGGAGGGGATATTATTAAAAGGCCACAGCAAAAGATTTCATGGATATCCAAAGTGAGAAAACAGTTAATCTGGGCCAAATGGGAACTGGGACCAGAAGCTCCTGCCACCAGCTCTCATGGGTCTCCCCATGTCTACTCTACTGCCCAACTTCTCTCTGTAGACTGGCTTTCTCTGCCATGTCATGGCTTTTCCATTCCCCCTGGCTCGCACATGGCTTTCACATGCTCTAGCTCAGAACCCGATCACAATTCTAAATAATCTTTCAGTCCAAGGACTCATCATCTAATTAACTCAATATCTCAAAGTCCCACTTCTCTGAGAAAAGAATCCAATTGGCTCAACCCAGTCAATGAAGCCTCAGGATTGATTTCTACTGGGTCAAATCCTTCCCTTAAATATCAGTTGGTCCATGGATACTAAGGTCTGGGCAGACTGTCTGAAGGAGAATGCAGCAAAGAGGAAACAATCAGCATAGGGAAGCGGGTGTGGCTCAATCGATAGAGCTCCCGTTTACCATATGGGAGGCCCCGGGTTCGCTTCCCCAGGCCTCCTTGTGAGGGAAGGCCGGCCGGCCTGCGCGGCGGGGTGGGCTGATGCAGCAAGACCTCACAGCAGGAAGCGGGTGTGGCTCAATCGATGGAGCCCCCGTTTACCATGTGGGAGGCCCGGGGTTTGCTTCCCGGGGCCTCCTTGTGAGAGCGGGCCGGCCCGCGTGGCGCGGTGGGCTGATGCAGCGGGACCTCACAGCAAAGGGGAGATAAGTGGACACGGAAAGGGCGGGGCGTGCAGTGAATGGACACAGCAAGCGCGGGCAGCAGGGGGGGGATAAATAAATCAATAAATAAATCTTTAAAAAAAAAATCAGCATGAACATTAAAAGATGCAAGAGTTGTGTAGCTCTTCAGTTAAGACCACCCAAAATGACTGTCATTTCTATATTTGAGATCTTTGGAAGAGATGACCATTCTTCTGGTTTCCTGGGCTGTTCAAGCAAATACCATGCAATGGTTTGGCTTAAACAATGGGAATTTATTTGCTCACAGTTTTGAGGTGAAGAGAAAGCCCAAATTAAGGCATCATCAAGGCGATGCTTTCTCCCTGAAGACTGTGCATTCTGGGGCTGGCTGCTGGCAATTTTTGGTCCTTATCACATAGCAAGGCACATGGCAGCATCTTCTTACCTCTCCCTCCTCTTTCAGGTTTTGCCGATGTTCAGTTTTTGGCTGTTCCTTCTGGAGCACTCTCTCTCTCTCTCTCTCTCTCTCTCTGTCTGAATTTCACTTTGCTTAGAAAGGACTCTAGTGGTAGGATTAAAACCCATCCTGCTTGAGGTGAGTCACACCTTAACTGCAGTAACCTCATCAAAAGGTCCTACTTAAAATGGTTCACACCTACAGGATGGATTAAATTTAAGAATATGTTTTTCTGGGGCACACATAGCTTCAAACCACCACAACCATCAACAGAGAGCTGGAACCATCTTAGAGTTTTCTTCTAACATTATGCATCTAGAGCAAAATCTTACTACTTTGGGCTGTGTTGTCAGATTTGTCATTTGTTCAAAGTATCTCCAATTAGCAGACTATGAAGGAAATCTCATGAAATGAAAGTACATCTCTGTTAACACAGTATGGTCACTGGCTTACCATTATTTGGGGAAGGGAAGGGAGGAAAGGAATAAGGGAAGGCTATTAGCAGTCCTTACATAAGTAGGAATCCTCACCACTGCATTATGGTAAAAGATAGTGCAACAGTTCAGCACAGGAGTAATTAGAAATTCTCTTAAACAGCTATGGTGATAGAATCAAGAACCACTTTGGCCAACCAAATCTCAAAGCTACTGTAAATACTCTGAGCATAAGGACCAGAAACAGCAGAAGCAGAGAGAGAAAGGCAAGAACGGATCTCAATTATATCTGGCAGTGGCAGCAGCAGCAGCAGCCCTCGGACACTATAGAATAAAAATAATCAGTTCTCTGAGTTATGATTTCACTAATTCAGATGGCCAGATAGTTTCTCCAGACACAGAGGAAAACTCCTGTTGGTTGTGCTATGAGGTATTATCTTCCAAGTCTAGTATATGAACTCTGCAATGACCAAAAAATTATACACAAAAGCTCTTCTTGGGTCTTCCTCTAATTCTACCCCCAAGGTAGTATGCATTTCCAACGTCAACTAACACAGAATTTCACATCCAAAATATGAAGTTTTTTACTGCA
>JAQZBX010093695.1:0-12104 GCA_029593785.1 Cabassous unicinctus | reverse complement strand
AAATACTTGCAAGAAAATACATCTAAAAATAACATTTATGAATGATTTCCAGTTTTATATTTGAATTTCATTGTTTAATAATTTTTGTATAATGAGCAGGTTTCAATCCTTTGGTGGTGTCACACTTTTAAATGTTAAATTATTTCACTGGGAAAAATATGTTTATACATTCCTTGTCGTTACTGATCTGGCCTTCCAACTACAGGTTAATTAAGCATTTCTCTAGAAATACCTGCTCTTTTACCCAGTCATAAATTAGAACATTACAAAGGAATACCACAAATGCTGCTCCACATTATGTGGCTTCTAAGGGGAAGACAAATTTCTGTTACAAACCTGACATAGATGCATTAGTCTTTGAAGTTTCATCCTTGGCATCTTATCAAGCAATCGTCCTTACAAATTCATCCCAAAGATGACCAAATATTTCATTATCCAGAATCCTTAATATAAGATGTGTCTTGACATTATGAGGGTGAACAACAAGGGATATCCTGCTCTGCTCATGTTCAGAGCAACTCCCTAGAATACATGTGAGACATAATTTGCTCATGAACTTTCTATTTGAAAAGAACCTGAATAAAATTTTTCTTTGATTTATTTGACCTAAAAAAAAAATTTACTGGCTAAAAATTACTCTAAGGTAACCCAGAGGAAACAAATGCTATATCACAGAAATATCAGGTTTTATAAATGGTTTATATATTTTCATTGTGATAAAAACTAGATCTTGAGATATTTCTAGACAGATAATACTGGAAGAAATTTTTCAACAACTTTGACTCATGGTAAGTATCAATATCAAAGTTTGAACATTTTAGTTTATCTGAAAATGATTGTGATATTATGAGAAAGATGTGCATATAAATATATATAAAGTCTATACCTTACCTAGGTAATGCTAGAAGGTATAGAAACACAAATATAGAACTGATATAATCAGAGCCATCAAGCAATGTACATATTTTGAAAATATCATTTTTGGTAGAAATTTGATTAAATAATCTGTTAAAAATATATCTGAAAATTCATAGTAAGGTGTGCTCTCTAATATTAATACACATGAGGTTTTAATAATTGATCTGTCATTTTTACCAAATCATATTGGATAGAAAAGAACAGCAAATGATACAACGAAACTCTCTATCAATACTTATTAGATACCTAGTATTGTTTTATTGATTTGCTGAAATTAAATATAAGTTATGAGTTTGATCTGGACACAATCTTGGTAGAAACACTGGACAACAATACTTAATGTTTGTGACTCTAGGCAAAAAATTGTTGTGCCCTTTTTCTCATCTAAAAGTGTATACAAGAGTAATACCTATGGTATAATGTTTTCATCTAGATAAATGTACTAATGAGGTGAAATAACTCTAACAATCTTACGATCATCCTAATTATACAATATATATGTGCATATATATAAATTTATCTACTATATAATTTCCAAATATTTACACTTGCCTAATTTTTAATTGTCAGAGAAATATTTTTTCAGACATATTTTGCAAACTATTATTTATTATGAATTTCTAAAATAATTGAGTTTTTTTCTAACGCCAGATCACTAGTATAAAGAAAGAACAGGTTTGAACTCATTCATACTTAGTATCATCTTTGATTTCTCAACGGTTTACAACACTTGATTTCTGTTATGGAAAGAAGGAATAACACAAATGTGCCTGAATTCATGCTTATTGGCTTGACAGACTCTGAAGTGATCACGCTTTTCCTTTATATGATATTTCTCCTGATATACCTGATTACCATGTTGGAAAATGCAGGGATGATACTGATAATTCACATGGATCTCCAGCTTCACACCCCCATGTACTTTTTCCTCAGTCTCCTCTCATTCCTAGACTTCAGTTACTCAACGGTCATCATACCTAAAGCCTTAGAGAACTTAGTGAATTCCAACAAGAATATTTCATTCATGGGCTGCTTCACACAGATTTTTTTCCCCTCTTCTCTGTTACTGAATTTTTTCTTTGTCTCCTCAGTGACCTATGACCGCTATGTAGCTATCGTCAACCCTCTTCACTACCCAGTTGTTATGTCCAGGAGACTCTGTCACACCCTCATCACTGGGTCCTATATGATTAGTTTTATTGAATCTTTAGTCAACTTTCTTTTCATAAATAGTTTGCATTTCTGTGACTCCAATGTAATCTATCATTTTTACTGTGACATAATTCAAATTTTTAAGCCTGTCCTGCACTGACACTCATGACACTGAAATCGCGATATTGATTTGTGGTAGTTAGACATAATGGTGACTCTTAGCACAATCTCTGTCTTACATATTTATTTTGTCTACTATCTAAAATTAATTCCTCTTCAGGGAAGTGCAAAGACCTCTCTACTTGCGAGACCCACTCTATTATGGCACTACGAGTATTACTTATTTAAAACCAAAGAAGTCCTACTCCTTGGGAGAGGATCAGGTGGCCTCTGTGTTTTATACTGTGGTGATCTTCATGTTGAATCCACTCATTTAAAGTCTTAGGAACCAAGAGGTGAAAAATGCTTTTGTTAGAATGATGCAGAAGAGAAAGGTTTCGAAGAAACAGAAATGACAGTAATGTTGAATATTTAAGTGCATCTTTTCTTTTTTTCTATTTTGTTATTTACTTGATATCTTTCTATATACACTAGCATTCTTTAGTTAGTTTGCATTTATGTTGAGCCTTTCTCTATTAGACCATGCATTCTCTGGAACATATCCAGGAATATGTTTACAGAAGTCTTCATAGTAATTTGAACCCATGAAAAATGTTTTAATCCTGTGCTTTCAATATATGTGACTTTCTGGACTACTAATGTGAAATAGAGAAACCATGTTCTTAGTCTTCAAAATATATTATAAAAATTCCCATGCATATTCCAGTTTCAGAGAATATTATTATGAAGAGCATTTCAGAAATTTATTCAATTTATTTTGTAGGGAAGAAATTCAGCATAGTCTTAAAGTGTAATTTTTGGAGTAGAAAATCCAGGGTTTAGTTTCCAGATCTGTCTGCTGTTTAGCTGTACATTTCTTAGCAAGTCACTGAAAGTTGATATCTAATTTCCTCAGTTAAAGTAGACAAATAAATCTACATCCATAGAGTTTTATTGAAGATGCAATCATATGAAAACTGGAAAGAATTTAATGTAATACTAAAAAATTTTGACCATGACTATCAGAATGCTTACTATCCTACTAAGTTTTGAATATGCAATAGCTTTTGTTATGAGAATTTTTGCTGATGTTTTACAAATACTTTTGGCTAATCTTATTAATAAAGAAACCAAATGCTAAAGGAGGAAAAATAGTTCTACAATATTTGATCTTAGAACAAAGTAAAATATAGTGATAGAATTATGTTATAGTAAAAGTGTATGAGAACATTGAAGAAAACCTGGAAAATATTTTGAATTATTAAATAATATAAAATTATCCTAGTTATTTTGAGATCTTTGTTCTTGGTGTTCTAGACAAATCTTGCACATGAAATGTACCAAAACATTTCCATTATTTCAAATAAATCCCTGAACATTTTAAGCATTAACTAATATTTCCTTTTAAAAGTGCCTCTACATAATCTGGATTTTCAGTTTTAATTTTGTTGCTATTCAATATATATGTAAGAAAGTATGCTTCCTTCATATTCCTATATTTATTATTTCTATTTAAATTTGAGCAATTTTTGTTAGATATATTTTTGCCTTTGAGTGATTTGTATTCTTTTAATTTATATTAATGTTTTAATTGTAGAATTATATTTGCTCATTTTCTTCAATTATTTTTCATATATTAAAGTTCAAACTCTTTTATACGATTAAATTTATAAGGAATTCTCAAATTCATCACTCGTTATTAATTCATTCAAGTCATTAAAATCTCTTTTATCTTCTACATCCTTAATTGCTATCAAATTTTTAACTTATATGTAATATCAATATAAATTACTGTATTAATATTTATTTTTCTCTGTATTGTATGTTGTCCCTTTGTTTTGTTTACAATTATGTCTTTGATAAATATTTATTTGTTAATGGTATACGTCTTAAATTATTCTCTATTCTTATAGATGCATTGTGTCTCTTCTTATACTTATAGGCCCTTAACATTTTCAGGTCTTTTCATGAACTGTGCTGGCCATTCTTTGATTTATACACATTTCTGTAATTTAGAAAATCTATCATTTTGGTTTTTGTCTGCACTGATGGTCAACATTTTCTCTAACGTTACAGACAGTAATAAGTTCAGGAATTGCTTATGCCTTATTTAAATTCAGACTACCCTCTTTTCATGTCACTTATCTTCACAAACCTACAATTTAATATAATGACAGCATATACATGACATTTTTTCCACAAAATTATACTGCTCCTCAGAATTGAAAATATATAATATATAACTTTATTTTATTAAAAAGCAACTTCACTAGAGCTGCTAAGAGAAGACAGTGTAATGTTGGAGACAGCTGCTAAATGTTCTCAAATATACATATATAGACCTATTTTTGAAAGAAAGAACTATGTGAAGGAAAGAGATTTATCAGGTGATGTGATTGGACTGGGAAAAGCACCTTAATTAATCAGATACAGGCTGTTTGGTGTAAGAAAGCATTTCAGAAACAGAGTGGTCCACAAAGGAAACATTATAGTCCTTTGTATGATTATGCAGACCTTAGCTGACTTGGATTTGTGGATGGCTTTTTCCCTTGAGGTAATCCTGGGACACAGATTTCTATTATTTGGTTGCTCTGCTGTCTCCCAAGAGACACTTCTGCAGGGTTTAAAGGTTTCACACAGCCCTCTATCCACATTCCAGTTTGAAGGAAAGGTGAAAATTTTACAGTTTAAAAACAAGTTAAGATTTTTTGTTACTTGGAAGTTTTCTGAGGAAAAATTCAATTTTATTAAGAGAAATAAGACTAAAGAGATTATCCATTTCTGTTTTAACAAATAAATAAAACACAAGTTTTTTTTATAACATTTTGTTATATCCTTTTAATATTTGTGGATGATTATGCTGATTTCCTTGCCTTAATCCCTTATGTTTGTAATTTTTGTTGTCTGTCTCTTTAGGGGTTGCACTAGGGATTATTCCATTCATATTTAATTAATCACAGTCTACCTAAAATAATATACCACATAACTTAAAACATTAAAACTGTAAAGTAGTAGAAATTATGTACATCATTCCTATTTTGTTATTTTTGCCATAAATTGTACATTTCTATATGGTTTAATTGCAGCAATTCATCAGTGCAGTTTTCTTTCAGCAGTTATTTTTAAAGCCATTAAAATTCAAAAAATCAATATTTCATAGATTTACCTTCATTTTTTTTTCATTTTCAGTGTCAGTTAAGTCTACGTTAAGTGTCCCTCTATTATGACGATCTGGCCTGGAAAATTTTAAAAAACACAAGTCTCCGGCAAAAAAGTTATTTTCCTGTGTGTGTTTCAGTTTGTGTGTTAATATTTGGAGAATCTCACTTTTGTTCCGATTTTGAAAAGTCATTTTCAGTGGGTATTGGATGAGTTATCTTTCATTACTTTAAGTATATCATTACATTACCTTCTTTTGTCTTGGAACATAATTGATGGCAAGTCTTTTAAATAAATATGCTTTTTCTACAATATGTGATATGTATTTTCCTGGTACTACCTTTGCAACTGTATACTTATGTTTATTTTTTTTAACAGTGAGTCTGATGAATTTCGATGTGTTTTATGGTTGATTGAGCTCTTTTTTCTCTTTATCCTTTCTGGGGTTTCGCTTATGTTTGTGGCACAATGAATTGATGTCTTTCCTTATTTTTGGAAAATTCTTGGCCATTATGTCCCTGCATATTTCTTTTGCTCCATTCCCTCTCATGCTGTAGATCTCTAACTACATGTATATTAAATTGTTTAATTCTTTCCCAAAGGTCTTGGATAATTATGTTCCCATTCTAGTTCTTTTCCTTTTTAAACATTCATTCAGTTTGATTATTATCTATTAGCTTATCTTCATGTTTGCTCATTCTTTCCTCAGGTACACTGATTCTACTGATGAACCTATTGAAGGAATACTTTGTTTCTAATATTGTGTTTGTGCTTTTAAAATGTTTATTTCTAGCACTTCATTGGACCCTAACTTATACTGTCCTCTCTCTGATGAAATTTCTCATGTATCTATGCATGCTGTTTATTCCCTCCACTAGATATTTAAGCAAGTATTTGTCAATGATCTTTAGCCAAAGCCACTAGGAACATCTGTGATTCAAAAGTTGTCTTTAATTTTCTAAATAATGATGATGAACACACATATTAGTGGAATTTATTTCAAGAAATCTATAATCAACAATACTTTAAGTATAATATCTTGAATGGAAATTCATTTCTTATTTTTTTTCTTTCTTCAGAATATTCCTTACCATTACTACTAGAGACTTTTAAAGGATTAAAAAGTCATATGGATTGTCAAGTTTTTAGATTTCCAAAAACAATGAAATGAGCAATTATTTAGCTATTAAAGGATAATATAATGCTAAGTATTTAAGAAAGAAATTTGAAAGAAATATAAACTGTCATTCAAACTTTCAATGAAATTATTGTGTACCTTACAAATAAATATCTTGATGAGTTTTGTTCAGCAAAACCCAAGATAGTCCAATGGAACTGGAAAATTTTACAGATTTGCTCCTGAAATATTACAATACACTTGGGAAACTTCCTTTACTCTACACATGAAGGCAGAATAACACTGTTGCATGATAGGAAACTGAAAAATGAAAAAGATTTTATAAAGCACTGGAAAAAAACACATGCATTTTTCAGAACACAATATATTTGGTAAAGATCACATTATGTCTGTAGGGGGAAAAAAGCAGCATTCAACATAAACTGGTAAGTGAAGTATATAGACTACATTATTGTAATTGAGCAAAATAAAATGTACAAAAGATGAGAAGTACATTGTTGTTTGCATATAGAGAGGAATAAAAACAAACAAAAATTGCATTTAGTTTAAATATATGAACTCAATCTATAGCAATCAGAAATTATATCTCAGCCAATTTTTGTCACTAGTCAGCCACAGAACTGTGTAGACTGTGGCCTGATGCTATAGGATTGCTCTAGGAGGGCCAGAAAGGTTGCCTCCCAACTTGGAAGTGCACCACATTCTCCTGCCCAGACACAGATTGGCACTTCACCAAGTCAGCCTACAGCAAAAGCTACACGTTTGGAATGTGGATTTAGCTTAGTTGTTAAGCACCTGCTTTGCACATAAAAGGTCCAGGTTTCAATCTGTGGTGCCTCCTTAAAAAAAGCTACACCTTTTTTACAACAATGCACCTCATCCCCAGCACAGCAGCAGATTAAAAGAAGCAATCTTTACAAGTAAAGAATAGCAGGGAAGTACCAGGACAGCCACCAAAACCTCAGAAAACTGGGTAACTCAGACTCCATCACTGGAGGGGCCAGCTCTGCCATGAGTGCTGAGGCTTACCAAAGAACCCACAACTGTGAGCTTGTCACCAACAGATCCACAGCAATCTATATGAGCTGTTTCTGGTACTGGACCTCCTGAAGCACAGAGCTATGAAAAAGCCAGAAAGACAGCACTACAACTTTTAAGACACCTTTAAAAAGAAAGTTTTCCAATTCCTTATTATGAAAAGAATAGAAGGAATATTTTTGTAACTCCAAAGAAGTTTCACTCATTATATCAATATGCAATTTAATATATTAGCAAATGTTTTAATAGAGTGGGCCTTCAAAGATTTTGCTATTATGTGGAAGCTTGTGTCCCACTTCTTCTTAGGTGCCACACCACTCTGAGTTCTTTCAAGTGACTATTCAAGTGTTCAGGCTGATCATAGTAACTGGGGAGGCTAGCCTTGAATATTTTGGGTTTTTAGTTACCACCCTGGGATGAGAAGAAGGGGTTGCATTTCTCACTTTTATATGTATATGGAAAGAGGCAGGCAGAATTCCAGTCTTGGAAGCATCAAGTTGTTATCCCTATATTGTATTTCTCCCATTACTAGGTCTTACACTGAGTCAGAATGCTAAGGTATTGAATGAGCCAGTAGCATGAGGTGGGGATGGTCTTCCCACACTATTGTTTAACAGTCAGCATCTCACCCCCACCCCCAGATGACTGGCACATTGTTTGTGATTCTCTTCACCCCTGTATTAGGATCATTAGATTTGTAATGGATCAAGTAGCCTCCCTTTGCTGTTTAATGGAGAAATATCGCCTCCTCTCATCTGACCCCTCCATCCATAGCTCATGTTTTAAAGGAGTTCAGAACTTCCCTGCACACAGGAGGAGGGGAAATGTATAAGGAACTCTTTGAGCCATTTCTATCCCTAAATTCTCTCTGGTCAGAAATTGATTCCACAAATGGCTGGCTCTGTATAATTTGCACAGTGGAATATGCTATAGATATGGCCAAGCAGCAGGCTTCTCCATCTAGTGCTCCACCGCTCTGGGTTTCACCCTGCTGGAAAGGCCTTGGGTAGGGCAGTGGGTATTTAGTATCTGAGGTCTCCTGACAAATCCCACACCTTACCCACTTCTCCAAGGGGGTGTTACAATACTTCCTTTTGTTCTCTGCTACCAGTTTGAGGAAAAGATCTACACAAATGCTGCTGAATTTGAATAGAAAGAATTGGCAAAAGCAAGAAAGAGTTTCAGAGAGAAGGAAGGGAAGAGGAAAGGAAGGAAGGAAGAAAAGGAAAGGAGGGTGGGAGGGAAGGAGGAAGGAAAGAAAGAGCCTGGACTTGATCATTTTAACAAGCCCAGCATGAGCTCTCCTTTTATTTTACAGAAAGAATCAGTTAAAAATATTAATTAAAATAATTTCTATACTAAAATTAACCCCTTTTCATTGATATCTCCAGAGAAATAGTTGAAGCCACAATACACTTGACTTTTTATAAAGCAAATGAATTAACATATTTTGAAACTAGAAAAAAAGACCAATTTGATTAAGAGGAGTCAGGAAATGGTGTAAAATAACAAAGCCTTTCACTTGAAAGTGTGGCACTTAACTTTGTGACCTCAGCCTATTTGTGGTGACAATCTGCAGCCTATAAATAATAGTCTCTTCAGGCAATAGAAATCTCTTGCTAATGCTGCAGCAATGTATTTGTATTTATGTAGCAACCTGAAAAATCCTCTTCTGATACATTACCTTCAGGAAAATACTGACATACTTCATCAGCAAATGAGTTTGTGTGAATATGTGCAATGGCCCAGCTCTCAGGGAGTAACATCCCTGTCCTTGTGACTATCCCAAGATGTGAGGATGTGATCAAAAGCAATCATGAGAGGTTGGCTTATCAGAGGAGTTCGGATTTATTATTCCCTTGATAACGGATGATAAGAAAACTTTATACCTACACCAATTCCAAAGGAAACTAGTTCTGAAGGTTTCAACAAAAAGGCTGCTCAAAAGCAAGAAACCAGAATGAGGAGCAGCCTTGGATACATTTCCAAACATTCTGATGTTTGCCATTTTTTCCTCTCTGACACCTTTCATATAGTTTATGATAAAAGCATCCCTTTACTATCATTAGGCATAGACTCATGGAGATTAGTCATTATATCTGATACCTAAACTTTTTCAAATTATGAGTAAGGACCACCACCAAACCATCTTCTACAGGCTTCCTGAAAAAGATTGCCATTTTGTATGTTGGGGTTAGTTATTTTACTGCCTTGAAGTAAAGGGACATTTTATTCTAACTTCCCTGTCTTTTACTGCATTGATAAAGGCAATCAGCTCCATCCTTTTTTTTTTTTTTTCTTTTCCCCTAGCATATGGAAGGAGAGAACACCTAACAGTTCTAGAAACAACTGCCTTTGACATGGTGGAGGATTCTTCTGTTCTAAGGCCAGATCTGGCAGCCTGTCTTTAAGACCTTTTATGTCCAGCTACAACAGTCAGCCCTCTTCTTTCTGCTGGGTCTTCAGCCCCTTCTCCCTAGCTTCAAGGGACAATATGCTTACCCTACTGCATAAAGCAAAGTTGATTGTGCATTTACAGAGAATGAAGGAAGACTTGAGAAGACTTCAGAATCATTTCACATGATGATTGAGATCAAAAGGGAAACATTCTGCCCCTAGATTAGACACCTCTAATGGAGATGTTCAACAAAAGGCCAGGCCTGGGGTTGGCTGATGAATGGCCTCAGTAGCACAGCCTAAACCAATGAACTCTTCCTCTCTAGATGAGACCTGTTAGACCAATTTTTATTTCCGAAGTTGAGATGGAAACAAATTTGGCTTCCAATAGTTTTATTTCCTAACTTTAAGTTACATGTTAAGATTGATGCTAACTTCAAAATATATTAATTCTCCTGGAAGAAGCTGTTTCTAAGATGTAGTTATTAACAGCAGTGGGGTTGCCTCATGGTTGTCTTCTTTGCATTCTGTAGTAAAAGGAGACCTGGGTTGAGTTCAGATTGCAAACCAAAACAAAACAAAATAAAACAAAAACTAAGGTGCATTTTAATTTCTCTCTAACATCTTTTTTGAATATTAATCAAGTGTAAACCATACCAGTTTTAGTAAAAACTTATAATTTGCCAATAAAGGACTTTCCTTTACAATTTAAAGTTAATAATGTTGTTATGCATCTTCTGCTGTGATAAATGAGATGGCTTACATCTTGAAATATAAACTAGTTATTTTCAGTGGTCATGGGGGAGTGAGAAATGATGGCCTTTTACTCAGAATTTTTACCAGAGCCACATTCCCATTCTCAATGCTTTCAATTCAACAAATGATTATATTCCATGAAATATAAGGCTCAAAATTTTACTGCTGAGTGGGAAAAAAAAACAAATCACAAAATGATGCAAATTTTGTTAATTAAATAAAACAAATTATAAAACTATAAAACTAGAAAAATTCTATCATTTATGTATCTACCTATCTAGTTTATGTATCCAATTACATAGAAATAAATACAGTAAAGAGAGTTTTGGAAAACATAAAACTTTCATGAAAAGGATAACATTTGCCTATAGATGGAAAAGGAAAGGTTTGATTCAATAAAAACATAACTTACTTGTTATACTATATTTATTTTAATAAATAAAGTATATATGATAAAAGTTGATTAAAGATGGGTGATAAAGATATGGTGTTTATTTATTTATTATAACAATGTGTGTGTTGTGAATACAGTTCTTCAAATATTTTCAATACTTCTGTGGCAGTTTGAGTTTATCTTATGAATCCCAATAAAGGAAAGCAATTGTTTTTAAACTAATCTATTCCTGTGGGTGGGATACCATTTGATTGCATTAAATTTGTTGAGGGCCCTTTGATTAGACTACTTGATAAGATCCCTTTAGGGCTACTGATTACACTCTGTCAGTGAGCTGTGATTCCTTGAGTGTCCTCTCCATTGCTAAGTCTGATATAAACAGAAATGCAGAGAGATTCAAACAGACACAGGGGAAGGAAGCTGCCATATTTAATCCTGTTACATGAGAGAGAACCTGATGATCACATAAGCATGAAATCTCCAAGACTCTGGGCCCATGGAGTAAGTCAAGAGGACATGAGGCTTGCTATATGCCTGATAGCATACAGCTGAACTCAGAAAGAGCGTGAAACAGCCAAGACTTGTATCTGAGACCTGGAAAGAAACGAGTCCTATGCCTACTTTTCCTCATCTGAGTGGAAATCTTGGCAGAGATTGGTAGCCATTTGGCTTCAAATTTTGGCTGCTTCCTTTAGTGAGTTGATTTCTGATTGTGACTCAGATTGGTCTTTTCACAGCCTTGGAACTGTAAGATTTTGCCCCAAATAACTCCTCCTTATAAAATGAAGCACATTTCTGGTACTTTGCATTGGCAGCCCTTTAGCATACTAAACAATTCCTAACTTATTCTAGTGAGTAACATTACATCAACACAAAAGGAAGATAAAGATACCACAATTATATGAATATTTATAAATGAATATGCACAGAACTAACAAACAAAATTCAAGAGCATGTTAAAAGAATTATGCACTATGATCAAGTGAGATTTATTCCAACTATTCAATAGTAGCTCAATATTAAGAAAATCAATTAATACAATGCACCTCATCA
>JAQZBX010093694.1:0-12119 GCA_029593785.1 Cabassous unicinctus | reverse complement strand
CTTTAGTCTTCGGGGTGCAAATAGTTTCTTGAACAGGGTGCAGCCCTTTCCTCCTCTCTCGCTTCTCTAGCCCTTGAAGTGCAAGAATCTCAAGGGAAGTGGACCAGCTTGCATTCATCACTTACTGTGTGCTAAGCCCCATACTGGCTAGGCATTTGAAAACAGATACCCCATTGACTCATCACACTTGCTCACTCACGGGTGACCATAAAACAGGGTGGTAAAAAACAAAGGCTCTGGAGTCAGTCTGCCTGGCTTCAAATTCTGATCTCACTATTCTCTTACTGTGGGATGCCAGGCAAATCATTAACTCCTCTGAACCCCAGTTTTCCCATATGCCAAATGGGGATAATAGTGCCTACCTTGTAGGGTTGCTGTGAAGATGTGATGAGATTGTATAGGTCAAGTGCACGTAGATGCCTTAGGATGATGATGGTGTGATGATCACGGTTCACATCTTCCCGATGGTTGAGGCTGAGTCTCCGGAAGGTTAAGGGATGAGGTTCAAATCACAGATCCACTAAATGTTGGGCACAGAATTTGAACTCCTTTGTTCTGGCTCAAGATCATAAGCTCATGCCTGTACATCACACTGCCTCTCAAAGGGTGGAATTCTGCCTCTTTGAACTTTAAATGTGCACTCCTGCCCCTCCTCCACAGCTGGCACATAGTTGGCACTCAGCAAACCAGTGCTGAATAATCTTTCCTGCTTGATATCTAAATGTTGTTGTCTTATCCCAACTTTGCCTTAATTTTACTCTGTGTCCTCTTAGACTAATCAGTCCCCCACTCTGCAGTCTGAGATCTGAGTTCTCCGCCTTCTTACTTGGCTTTCTTGGCAGATGAAGCCAGTGAGGGGAGGGAAGGGAAGGGAAGAACCCAGTTATTAACTGAGAGGGTAAGGCCCATAGTAGGACCAGAGAGAACAGGACAGGGCTCCACAGTCCCAACCCCAAAGTGCTCACTACTTTAGTGTTTTTCAGGTTTGGCTCTGCATTTTGAATAGGTGTTTTTGTACTTCTTGTGATAGGGCTTATTTTTGCTAATTACAAATGTAATTCATGGTAACTGTAGGAAATTGGGGAAATACAAAAAAAAAAAAAAACCATAAAAGAAAAGGAACTCTACTTGGGATCCCACAGTGGTTTTGGGTTGATGACTTCGATGGCTCCATATGCATGTCTTCTCTGAATTCTGATGCCAGAGGATCTCGTTCAAGATGGATACCTGCACGTGGAGCTAGAAACATGAAGCCTAAAGGAAATTCAGTCAACTATGGAAACAGCAGGGATCTAGGCACTTTCAGGGAAAGTGAGATTAGGATCTTTGTTCCAACTGATCTGGTCTGTCTCTAAGAGAAATGGTGAGAAAAAAAAAGTTGGTTCTAAATGATACACTAGAGAAAAATTAACTGACCTGGCCATTGATTTTCCACTTAGCGATCATTCTGGTGGACTGTGAGATGGTTTCACAAATTTTCAGCAACTTAGAGTATTCATGTTGAGAGTTGCTGTTTTGTTTTTAAATTTGTGAGCAGTTATTAGTAATTTATTTAAACACTTCTTCTTCCTGTCCAGCTGTACTTGGGGGCATTAGTTTTCCATTTTAGTAGCCAGGTCAGTGTGTGCAGGGCCAATGAGGCAATGACTTTGTGCCTGGAATCTGCACCACGTACAACCAGGAGTGAGGCATTCTAAACCAGGTTTGAGGGAGACCCAGGGTTGGAAGCGCCAAGCCTGAGACAATTTAGACACACACGGTGGCAGCAGTACATTGAGTGTAATGAACAATATGTCCTGATCTTTTTCAATGTCTTCAGATGTCTCCCTCACCCTTCACCCCACCTTGTGCTCTCTGTGTGTGCATATTTATGCCAACTGGCGTTATCCTCTGCCATACTTTCAAGCGTGATTACACCAACAAATCTCAGCGTAAGCTTGTCCCAGAAACCACACATCACTTAAATTCTGACAGTAAGCAGCATCCCCAGTGGTAGCAAATCATTAGCATGACACAGTTGAAAAGATGCTAAGCAAAGGCTGCTTACATCAAAAAGGGGTGTACATTGAAATTGTTGAGAACTTGGGCTAGGATAAAGTTGGCATCGCTTGAAGAAAATTCATTTGACAAATTAAAGGTAAATAACTTGAAAAGCAGATTGTCTGGCATTTAAAGGTTGCATAGTCATCCCAGGTTGCACAAACTTATAAAAGCTGGAACCATCGAACAGAAATATTTCAATTTCAACCAATTTGCTTTGGGGGGCAATTTACTTAGAACCAGAGGCAAAATTTCAAAGTTCATGAAAACTCTGCTAAACAACCAGAACATGAAGAATGAGCTGAAAATGAATTCCCAAATTCATCTCCCCCAACGTGAAAATTTAAACATCCAGAAAACAGACAAAAGTGCTCAAAGGCTGCAAAATTTCCCCATGGGGCACGAAAACTACCATTGCATGGAAAACCATTGTGTGGAAGTATTTCTTTTCAACCAATTTATAATCAACTACTTCACTGTTGTCACCGCTTTTTGAAAAGTTAGTGAGATCTTCAAGGATTTCGAAGTATGTCAGAAATGGTCCGAGGGCTGCAGTGGATGGGGGCAGTGAACAGACACTATATCAGGAGGCAGACATAACACTTCCTAGCTTCGAATCCTGTAACCTAACCACTCCTCCTCTGAGCCACTGGTGAAATGGAAGAAACGACCCATCCTGGCTTGTGCCCCAGAATATTGTGTGGATCGCTTGAGACTGAGGAGTGTTAAAAGTGTGCTTGGGAATCAGGAATCTGTCTGCCTAGAAGCAGATTCTGTATCCTTCTAGCTATGAAATGGGTCTGCACGTTCTCAATGGCATCTTCTGGGTAAAGTGCCTGGGACATAGTAGAGGTTCCGCAAATGCGATTTATCATTATGGACAGAAAAGCCCACTTTGGAGAACTAGGAGGCATGGTCATTTTTATGTCTGCCTTCCCAGACAGTCCAGGAGCTGGGTGAAGACAGGTACTGTACCTTTCTCATTGATGTGTGTCTCATAGAACAGTTGTCCCAATAGCATGAAACGTTTGGTGCATTCTCCTGTTCTGGTAAAATGACACCTCTGACTGGCTAGCTGGCGGTCTGTCCATCCTTATCTCATTTTTTTCTTTATTAAGAAATTGTGGGTTTACAGAACAATCATGCATACAATACATGATTCCCATATCCTACCTTATTATTAATGCCTTGCATTGGTGTGGAACATTTGTTATAATTGATGAAAGCACATTTTTATAATTGTACTCTTAACTATAGTGCGTGGTTTAACTTTAACTTCCGGTTCACTGTTTGTGTGGTTATTTTTTTAAATTTTTGTTCTGTTAACATATATGTAATCTAACATTTCCCCCTTTTAACCACATTCAGATATATCTATTTCAGTGCTATTAATTACATTCACAGTGTTGTGTTACCATCAACACCATCCATTACTAAAACATTTCCATCACTTCAAATAGGAGCCTTGTACATTTTAAGCCTTAACTTCCTGTTACCTATCTCCACCCTGTCCACTGGTAATCTATATTCTAGATTCTGACTCTATTAGTTTGCTTATTCTAGTTATTTCATAACATTGAGATCATACAATATTTGTCCTTTTTTGTCTGCCTTATTTCACTTAACATGATGCCTTCAAGGTTCATCCATATTGTTGTATGTATCAGGACTTTACTCCTTTTTATGGCTGAATAATATTCCACCATATATATATGTACATTTTGTTTATCCATTCTTCTGTGGATGGACACTTGGCTTCCTTCCATCTTTGGCAATTGTGAATAATTACTCTCCTTCCCTCTTCAAAAGGTCCAAATGAGTACATGCAGCCCCAGTGAACAGAAAGAAGATGTACCAACACATAATGGTGATATCTGAGGCAAACACTTTTGCCACCCCCTCTTGCCTGAGCCCTGGCCCCTGCACAGTGTGACAGGAAGAGCCCTAGGCCAGGCTGCTGGAGCCCTGCTTTCTCTTTTCAGCTCCACTCCTGACTTGCTGGAAGACCTTGAGCAAGTGCCTAGGCCTCTCCGTGTCCACAACTGAAACATGAAGGGGTCAGACTAGATCAGTGCTCCTCAACCTTGAGTAACATACACATCTTCCCTTGATAGGACAAAACTTCCAGCAGAACTACCGCCAGGAAAATATCCATGGACAATTACCAGATCCGCCTACTGTCCACTCAAGAAAACTTTGTTTTCAGAACTGAATGCAGGCTGTGAAACGGTTTGTCTATTGTGAATCAGAGCTGTCTTTATAAATGTCGAGTAAATTGCGCTTAGAATTACCATCAAAATAAGAACACACAGGGTAAATTCTGAAAGAATGTGTGGTCCCTAAGGACACGTCAGCAGACCATCCCAAATTGCACAAACTCCAGTTTGAGAATCAACGGGCCAGACTCTTGCCGTCGTGCTCTGGGCCTACACCTACTTTTATGGTCTATTGGCTGTGCCAATGTTATACCTTACTTCCATGTACCCCAACATGTCCCAGCCTCTCTGTTATCCCTGGCTCCTCTGACAGTTTAGTCAGTCCCTCACTTCCCTGCCAGAGACCCTGGAGCAGGCCTGCGGTCAGAAGATGGGCCTGGGCAGGAGTCTGCCTGAGGTCCCACCTTCCACCTTCCACGGGGGCTGGGTCAACCCCCAGCGGAACCCCGGTATCCAGTGGAAGGAATGGAGAGTGGCCTCTAAGCCTGAAACTTCTGCTGCCCCCAGATCTGCCTGGAGGTATCTCTTAGAAAAAGGCCGTTGGGTCCCTGGGGCCCCTCCTACTTCTGTGGGCACTCCTCTCCTTCCTTGTCAGGTGAACTCCCCTAGGGAAGAGGGAACTTGTTCTACAGGTGCTGCTGACACGAGGGAGAAGACCTGGGCATGGGGTGGGCAGGAAGCAGAGGACAGCCATCTCCCTATTTCCTGTCTTTCCTCTGAAAGGCTGCTGTGGGCAGGGGGCACCCTGGACTGGCACACAGGGAAGGGGGTGGGGGGATCTAAGAGAGGCGCTTGGTGCCAGAGAAGATCTCCATGCTTAGCATCTGCCGGGGCCTGGCTATTGGATGACCTCACCTTCCTGGGTGCCAGTTTATGCATTTGGGAAGTGGGCGGGAGCCCTGTCCTGCCTTCTGCCCCACTGTGGTTGAGCGTCTCAGAGGAGGTTACAGGCGGGAAGGGCCTTTGGAAATGGCAAAGCACCCTGCCCTCCAGCGGGTGTGCGTGCATATGGAAATATGCACCCCAGAACACACTGGTGGGCCCCTCCTCTCTGTATACAGTGCTTGAACACGAGCATGCATCGGAATCACTTGGAGGGCTTGTCAAAGCACAGTTGGCTGGGTCCCGCCCCCCAGTTTCCGATTTGGTAGGACTGGAGTGGGATGCGAGCATTTGCATTTCTGATAGGTTCCCAGGTGCTGCTGAGGTTGCTAGTCCAGGGACCACACTAAGAGAACCACTGACTTACAGTGTGCTAAGAGTTCCACGTCCACCATGGTATCAGCCTCCGTGTTTGCTGCTCTTCTCTAATATAGGAGGGGGAAGGGGATTTGGATGGGAGGTCATAGCTACTCTGCATCATTGGCACCCTTCCTCACAGGAGCCGGGCAGAGAGAGATCTCTTCAATAGTTTGTCCTGGGTCCCTGGCAGCCCCTGTGCAGAGTGTGAAAGAAGCAATTGAGAGAGAGGCAGAACACCCCCCCCCAACACACACATTCAGTCATACTTACACACACCACCATCAGGCACACACACACGCGCAAGCTCATACACAACCATTAGGCCCACACCCACCCACGTGCTTGTACATTCATCTCTGACCCATATAACCCAGGGGCTAAATGCAAAGACTCATGAACAAAGCTGCCTAGATTGGCCAGTTCACCCACTTCCCAATGTGTGACCTTGGGCAAGTCACTTAACCCCTCTGT
Organism: Cabassous unicinctus; assembly: GCA_029593785.1. Taxonomy (NCBI): domain Eukaryota; kingdom Metazoa; phylum Chordata; class Mammalia; order Cingulata; family Chlamyphoridae; genus Cabassous; species Cabassous unicinctus. Next base: position 6,150 of record JAQZBX010093694.1, on the reverse strand, counting down.
GCTTCAGTTTCCTCATCTATAAAAATGGGGATTATAGTAAAAATAGCACATTGGGTTGTTGAGAGACTCAATAACGTAACGAGTGGAAATTGCTTAGAAGAGTGAGAAACATTAGCTATGTTTTTTTTTAGCAGTGGCCTTCAGGTTCCCAAAGTAGGACAGTAGGCCAGGCCAGGCCACAACTATTAACAACCCTCCCTCCCAGGTTAGAGTAGGAGACAGGAGACTTGGACCCCAGTACCAGGTCTATTTCTGACTCACATACTGTGTGACCTTGAACCAGTTTCTTGCCCTCTCTGGGCCTCAGCATCCCCATCTGTACCTAAGCGGCTGAGTGGGATCATTTTTTAACAACCACAATGCCCCAGGTCCCATCCATAGTCCAGTTTCATCCTCACTGGGGCTGACAGAAGCTGCTCGCCCTCCCCTGAACAAGAGCCTGTTAGCAATGCTCCCACCAACTTTTCTTCTACTGGTTCCTCAGGCCCAGAGAGGCTTGGGGGCTGCCAGAAACTTGGGGAAGGGATGCTAGAGAGAAAATCTGCAACAACCCCTTTACCACTGCACCGTGCTGGCTGCCTCACAAGCACTGTTGTGTCCATCCCCTTTCAACAGCCCCAGGAGGCAGGGAGCACAAGAGAAAATGGAGGAACCAAGAGGTTGCTTCTTGCCCAAGGTACCAAGTCTAGAATCTAAGGCTGTCAAATCCCAAGTCCATGTTACTCTGGGCTGTGGAAAGCTTGTAGGAGTCAGACATGGAAAAAGTTCCCACATTACCTTTGATTTATGACTTCAAATTTTGTTTGTTGTTTTTTTTTTTAATTGAAGTTAACATCACATAAAATTGACTGTTTTAAAGTGACAACTCGATGGCATTTAGTACCTTCACAATGTCATGCAACAACCACCTCTATCTACTATCTTCAAATTTTTGCTGTGAACTGTAGTCTATGCTCGGTGGCAAGGCCCCAGGATGTGTATATCCATTGCGGGTGTAGTACCACACGGATGGGGAAGTTTTTGCTTTAATATCATCTTCTCGATAAGGCCTAAAACCATCCCTGCTCTCACATACCAGTTCTCCTTATTGTGCTCTGTTTCCTTTTTCTGTAGCTCATATCACCTTCTAGCATGATATCTAAATTCCTTATTTATTATATCTATTGTGTCTCCCTCCACCAGAATGGAAGCTCTCCTGGGGCAGGGAGATTTGTCTGTGTCATTTATTGCAGTGTCTCTAGGGTCTGGAACAGGGTCCGATGCTCCAATGGGTTGAAGGAATACCACGTATGCTAGAGGCCCAGAACAGGGTAGTGGCCTGGCAGTGGCTGAAACTGCCACTTCACTGGTCTCCTTGCCTCTGCCCTCCAAGCTGCTTCTGAGGTCATCTTTCCACAATCCAAATCTGACCATATCCCTTCGCTGCCTCAAACCTTTCTAGGGCTCCATGAGAGCTGGATGACAAACTCCAAACTCCTGGACCTTTCCTGATTTGGCCTCCTTCCCTCTCTGACCTCATCTCCCAGCCAGCCTCACACACCCCCATCCCCCCTCCATCCAGAACCGTTTTTTTTCTGCTTCTCCAACATGTGCTGGTCTCACCTGCCTTTGGACCTTTGCCCATGCGGTTCCATCTGCCCTCCGGCACCTCTGCTGCCTAGCAAACCCTTAATCATCGTCTACCCTTTGCTCATCTCCCCCTCTTATAAGCGTTTCCTTATGAGAGGATGGCTGAAAGTATTTCCTGACTCCACCTGACCTCCCACTCCCCACCCCAGGCTGCCTGTGTGCTTCCCAAGCACCCTAAACAGGCCTCTGTTCCAGTGCCTTCTCCATTGTAGCACGCTTTCTAGTCTGGGTGTTTGTCTCCCTACGTGAATCAGGAGCCCTTGAGCATCAGGACCCACCCCCTTCTTATTTCTCTGTGTCCTCAAGGCCCAGCCACATAGTAGTTGCATGATGGATGCTTGAATGAATGAGTCGGGTTCACGAAGGCATTTGCAAACTGCCACAAGTATCTCAAGTTTCCAAAGCCCTGAGGGAGAAGGTCCATTTGCTTATGTTAGGACTGTACAGGCTAAGACGTCAGGTTCTTTGGCCTTGGGTTAGAATTATATCACTTCGATGTGGCAGCCCTGGCTCTCTCCTGGAAAAGGCAGTCGTATCTTCCATTTCACTACCTGCCTGCCATTAATGCCTATCATATCTGCCTAGATCCATTTATCCAATCTGCCATCTATACACACGGAGCCCCTAGATGCCTGCCTGTGTATTTACCTTTCATCTATCCATCAGCGGCAGCACGGTAGAGTGAGGGTACCAGATGGCACTGGCTTATTCCCAGTTCTGCTCAGCTGTATGACCTGGGGCAAGTAACTTAACCTGTCCGAACCTCAATTCTCTCATCTGTAAAAATGGGATGAGGGTAATGGTCCTTTCTTCGTAGAATTGTTGTGAGATTAAATAAGAGGATCAACAGAAAGAACTGAAAACAGGAAGCATTCTTTAAACGATGGTGGCTCTTAACACAGTCATTCGTATCACGTGTTATTCATCAAAGGATTTGCGACAACTTAACAGATGCCATAAAATAGAAAATGAGAAAATATGTACTTGAGGGAGCAAGCGATAAAGAAAAATCAGGTTAGGAAAATAAATAAAGCTGGGGTAAGTTTGACACACACACAAAATGCCTCTTCTGAAGTTCTGTACAGTTACTAGAGGTGACCCTGCATTGGGCCCTGAGCTCCCTTGGTAGCCTCAGAAAAGCAGGAAGCATCATCCATTATAGGCTTCACAGCATCTGTAACATAAAAAGGACCCAAGTATTCCAGAGAAACATGGCTTTTCTTGGTCAGAAAAGAAATCATATCCCTACCTTAGGCCTTCACATGGAGGCCCCTGGGATGACTTTCTCCACGACATTCCATTCAACCACCTACTATATGGACCCACGGCAATTCTCCAATAATAACAATAAATCATAATAGCCACTCTTTACTATGTGCCAGGCTTTAAATTTCCCAAATAAACCCCAGAAGTAGGCACCATTTTTCTCCCCACTTTGCAAACGAAGAAATGGAGAGTCAGCTAGGGGAAGTCACTCCCCCGAGGGCTCACAGGTAGAAAGAACTAGAGGCAAACCCAGGCCTGTCTGTTAGCAGATCCCTGGTTCAAAACCATTAGGTTCTTCTGCCTCCTAAGAGGCCAAAAGCCTGGGGTCCAAATACTCAGCCTCTAAAGGGCTGCTCTAAGCTAAGGATAATATAAGACTCCAGGAGACAGGCTGGGCTGTCTGCCTGCTAAGAAGGCCACCATAACTACTGTTTCTCCCAACTGAGCTATCGATAAGACTGGGACTTCAGGTGCCTCAAGGCTGAGTTTTCTAGAGAAAGATCCTGGAGCATCATGATTCCCAGTTGCCAAGACAAGGCAGAGCCATACACTTGGCCAGAGAGCCAGGCAAAAGGGAGGGCTTAGATGAGCTAAGAAGGACGAGACCTGGTTCTCACAGGGGCCTAGAGGGGTAGCCACAGACAAGAACAGTCCTCCCTAAGAACAGTTCTGAATCCCCTCCAATGTACAGAGTTCTTTGCCATCGAGCCAGGCCTGCAGCCATTTCTGTCTGGAACTCTTTCAAAGCAGGCGTTACCAATTGCCACTGTGGCCATTTAAAAACTCTCAATAAAACACCCCTAGAACATCTAATTTAGGCAATATAGCTTCCTGGTGAACCCTCCAAGATGAATTAGTTGCAAATTGCACCCCCAGGTAACTGAATGATTTGACCTGCTGTATTAAATTGTTGGAGAGAAACCAATTGAATGCTGGGGGCCGTCTGCCAATGCTGATGATCTGGGTTTTCGGGTAGTTGATCTTAAAGCCTGCTTTCTGACAATAATTGGGCAGTAGAAGCAATTGTCATTGTCTGTTGCAGTCACTCCTGAAGCATGACAATAAAACCATATCAGTGGAGAGAAAAATACTGATCTTTCTTTTCTCACTTGCAGGGGGCTCAGCCCAGATATCCGGTTTGCCCAGAAATCTCAGTCATTCAAATGTAAGTTCAGAAGAAGCATGGGAGTGGGGGCAGGGGCAGAAGGCAAAATCCATATACCTCTCAAATGTGGTATCTGATTTCCCAGGAGACTGGCCTATCCTGCTAACCCTGCTTTCGATTTTTTAAAGGGAGAGTGTTTGGTAGATAAGATCTTTTCAAGCCTTGGTGTCTAGGGCAGGAGGAGGAATGGATATTTCTCTCTAGGTGGAGAAATAGTTAAGTGTAGCAGTTTGATATTATTGATGAATTCCAAAAAGTAATATTGGATTATGCTTATAAACTAGTCTTTTTCTCTGGGCATATTAGAATGTATTGGATTCAGAGGTTTTACTTTTACTTGATTAAATCATGATTAAGGCTTTGGTTGGGCCACGTCAGTAGGACAGCCATCTCCAACCCCTTGGTGGGTGGGGACTCACAGAGAAACCGCATTGCAGAGAAAGGAATTTGGAGGTTTTGAGCTGGAGCCCTGGGAAGTAAGCACACAGAGGAGCTTTGTTGTAAGGAAAGAGAAAAGGCCCTGGGAAGAGAAACAAGCAGTTCACCTGATAGTCTACAGATGGCCTTGTGGAGCTAGCAGAGTAGCTGAGCCCGGAAAGAGGCAAGCCCCGGGAAAAGAGGAACCCAGGAAGCCTGAACCCTCACAGACGTAGGTAGCCATTTTGCTCCAACACGTGGCAACAGACTTTGGTGAGGGAAGTAACTTATGCTTTATGGCCTAGTAACTGTAAGCTTCTACACCAAATATATCCCTTTTATAAAAGCCAACAGATTTTTGGTATTTTGCATCAGCACCCCTTTGGCTGACTAATACAGTTAGGGACTGCTGGCCTAGGGTATCTCTAAGTTCCTCTTTGGCTTCAAGAGGGGAGTCACACTTGAAGTAACCCTCCAATACCTGCCTCCCCTGAAAATCCCCACATGCACACACACAAACCTCACCACCCTAGGCACTTACTTTGAAAGCCAAAGGGTTCAAAATAAGCACCTGGAGAGGTGGGATTTGTGTGTGTATATGTATTTTGTGTTTTGTTTTGTTTTGTCTTTTGGAGGGTATAGGAGGGTCATTCGAAGTGGATGGAACTGCCTCAGGAAATGCTTGGAAGCAGGTAAGTACCCTTGTTATTCTGGAAGCAGTCCTTTGCTTCTCAAGTCACATTGTAGCATGAGGAGGAGAAGGAGTAGGAGAACCTTGAATGGTGGTCTAAGACATTTAGACTTTATCCTATGGGTACTGGGGAGCATCCAGACTCTGTCTAGGAAGGCAAAATGGCAGAGTGGTTCAGAGGTCACACTCTGCAGTCAGATTATCTGGGATTCAAGGGCTTGCACTGTGGGTTGCTCGCAATGGAAACTTTGGCAAGTTCCATGATATCACTGTGCCTCCGTGTCTTTGTTGGTGAAGTGGGTGTAGTAACAGTAGTACTTACCACATGAAATTGTTGTGGCGCTCGAACAACCTAACAGATGTGATGCACTTAGAATGGTGCCTGGCACACAGTAATCACTCGCTTGGTGCTAGCCTTCCTCATTAGTAGTAGGCTAGATAAGACTCTACTCCAGGCACAGTTCTAAGTGCTTTGCTTGTGTTCTCTCAGTTAATCCTCACAACCCTGTGAGATAAGTATGGCATTTATCCCCATTTTACAGATGAGGAAAATGAAGCACAGAGAAGTTAAGGAACGAGCTTGGATCTGGAGTTTAAGAAGCTCAGCCTAACTTTGGTGGTATGTAGAAGATGAATTAGAGGGGCAACCCAGAGGCTTTCAGAGAGGAGGTAGAGGCAGGAATTTGTGTGAGAAGCTGTGGCAATAAGAGCATTGGCAGGTAGGAAGCAGAAGGGGTTGGAGAGACCTGGGCCTCTGCTCCCCCAGGCAGGACTCCAGATCCTCACAGGGCCAGTCTAGGGTTTCATTAATTGTGATAGATCTGTGCCCCAGAAGCTCCATGGCTCTCTACAAAACACAGTGGGTCTCATACTTCCTCGAGGGGCAGGACTCGAGGACTGAGCAGCCCCATGTTTGATCCCTCTGGCCAGCCAAGAGATAGAAGAGATAAAACAATTGGAGCCAGGGTCCATCGACTGAGTC
>JAQZBX010093693.1:0-12122 GCA_029593785.1 Cabassous unicinctus | reverse complement strand
TCCCTGGCAATGAGGGACTACTACCTAGTGCCACTGGAAATATGACTGGAAAAAGACTTTGAATAAAAGGGTGAACAGATAAAGATAAATTAGTTCATATGGCTAAGAGACTTCAAATGGAGTCAGGAGGTCATCCTAGATGTAATGCTTATGCACATCTCAGTAGGACCTTATAGGCTTACAATGTGGATATCACCCCAAATAGAGGGACTCCTGAGGGCTCTGAAGACACCCAGGTCCTATATCGGGGTGGATACATCCGGAGGTTTGCACCTTATCATTGGTCTCTGCTTTAGAATATGTGCTCCTGAGAGTGACAGAAGTTGGACTCAAATATGTCCTTCCTGCACATGGTCCATCGGTCCCTTCTTTTCAAACCCATATTTGGTGTCCAGAGACTGGAGTCTTGGGCCTGCCCATGTGCCTGCTGGGCCCAGAAAATCAGTGCAGCTGCAACTCTTACTCTACAGCTCAATGGACTCACCCAGGACACTTGGTGGAGAGATGATGATGGACAATGGCCATCCCAGGGATTGGAGAGTCTGCAGCTGCAGGCAAGATAATACCATCCATCTTATCCATGGGATATAAGCCACCTCTCACTAGGAGGTGGAGTGGAAATCACCATACCAGACTCCTCAGGATTGGGGGGAGAGTTATGGACTTGAGTGGACTTACCGGTATTCTGTTATAGACATATTGTGATTTTAGTAACAGAAGAAATTTCAACATTAATGTTGAGTCAGTGGCCACTGGACACTTTGGGGGCAGGGAGAGGAAAAACAATTGTAATACAGAGGCCTTTTCGGGACTTGGGATTTATCCTGAGTGACATTGCAGTGACAGATATAGGCCATTTTACATCAGCATATAACATGTGGAACTGTGTGGGAATGTGGTCTACAATGTGAACTATGATCTATGCTTAGTGGCAAAGCCCCAGGATGTGTATATCCATTGCAGTCTATGTGCCACATCAATGAAAGATGTTTATGTGGGAGGTTGTGGGGGGAGGGGACATGGGGCATATGGGAATCCCTATAATTTTTTGTAACATTTATGTAACTTAAGTATCTTTTTTAAAAAAATAAAAAAAAATAAAAAAATAAAAGTGGCAAAAAAAAAAAAAATGACAGATAAAGCACCAAGATCAAAATCGATCATAAGCTCTGCCTTTACAGTAATAAAATTGAATGTTAATGGATTAAACTGACCAATCAAAAGACACATACTGGCAGAATGGAAAGAAATATAAGCCATCTACATGCTGTCTTCAAAAGACTCACCTTAGACCCAATGACACCAAAACATTGAAAGTGAAAGGTTGGAAAAAATATTCTATGCATGCAGTAACCAAAAAATGCTGGGGGTACTTGTACTTATATAAGATGATATAGACTTTAAAAGCAAAACTGTTATTAGAGACAAGGAAGGACATTATATATTAATAAAAGGGATGATTCACCAGGAAAAAATAAAAATCATAAATGTATATGTTGCATTTATGGATGCCCCAAGATACATGAGGCAAAAACTGGCAAAACTGAAGGGAGAAATAGACATCTCTGCAATAATAGTTGGAGACTTCAATACAACACTCTTAGAATTGGATAGATCATCTGTGCAGAGGATCAATAAAAAAAAGAGAGTTTGAATAATATGGTAAATGGACTACACCTAATAGGAATATGCAAAACATTGCACCCCAAAACAGAAGAATAATCCTTCTTTTCAAGTGATCATGGATCTTTCTCCATAATAGACCATATTTTGGGTCACAAAACAGATCTCAATAAATTCAACAAAATTGAAATTATGCAAAGCACTTTCTCTGATTATAATGGAATAAAGTTGGAAATCAGCAATTAGCAGAAAAAGGGAAAATTCACATATATGTGGAGATTAAATAACACACTATTAAATAATCAGTGGGTCAAAGAAAAAATTTCAAGAGAAATCAATAAATGTCTCAAAACATCTGACAATGAGAATACAACATATCAGAACCTATGGGATGCAGCAAAGACAAGGTTGAGAGAAAAATTTAAAGCTGTCAATGTTTACATTAAAAAAGATGAAAGTGCTAAAATCAATGACCTGACTACACAGCTGGAGGAAATAGAAAATAAAAAACAGCAAACTAATCCCAAAGCAAGTAGAAGGAATGTAGTATCAAAGATCAGAGCAGAAATAAATGAAATTGAGGAAGAAAAAACAATAGGGAGAATTAAAAGAACCAATAGTTGGTTCTTTGAGAAGATTAACAATATCAATAAACCCTTAGCTAGACTGACAAAGGAACAAAGAGAGAAGATCCAAATAAATGAAATAAAAAATGAAAACAGTAACATTACTACTGTTCCCACAGAAATAAGAGAGATAATAAGAGGATACTATGAACAACTTTATGCCAATAAACTAGACAATGTAGACAAAATGGAAAAATTCTTAGAACATACAAGCAACATACACTGACCCTATAAGAAATAGAAGACCTCAAGAAACCAATCACAATTAAAGAGATTGAAACAGTCATCAAACAGCTCCCCAAAATGAAAAGTCCAAGACCAGATGGTTTCACAGGTGGGTTCTACCAAACATTCAAAGAAAATTTAACACCAATCTTACTCAGGCTCTTACAAAACATTAAGCAAGATGGAACACTTTCAAGCTCATTCTATGAAGCCAATATCACTCTAATACCAAAACCAGATAAAGATATTATGAAAAAAGAATATTACAGACCCATTTCTCTAATGAATACAGATTCAAAAATCCTCATTAAAATACTTGCTAATAGAATCTAGCAACACATTAAAAAATTATTCATCATGATCAAGTGGGTTTTATATCAGACATGCAAGTCCGGTTCAACACAAGAAAATCAATCAGCATAATTAACCACATTAATAACTCAAAGAAAAAAAATCACATGATCTTTTAAATTGACACAGAAAAGGCATTTGACAAAATAGAGCATCCTTTCTTGATAAAAATACTGCAAAAATAGGAATTGAAGGATACTTTCTCAACATGATAAAGGTCATATATGAAAAATCCACAGCTAACATTGTACTCAATGGTGAAATACAGAGAGCTTTCCCATTGAGATCAGGGAAAAGACAAGGATGTCCATTGTCACAACTGTTGTTCAATATAGTCCTAGAGGTTCTAGCTAGAGCAATCAGGCAAGAAAAAGAAATAAAAGACATCCAAATTAGAAAGACAGATTTAAAATTTTCACTCTTGCAGATGATATGATTGTATATCTAGAAAATCCTGAAAAATCTTCAACAAAGTTGCTAGAGCTAATAAAAGATTTCAGCAGAGTGTCAGGATACAAGATCAATATGCAAAAATCAGTGGTGTTTCTAACTCATAATGCACAATCTGAGGTGGAAGTCAGAAAAAAATTCCATTTACAATAGCAACTAAAAGAATCAAATACTTAGGAATAAACTTAACCAAGGATGAAAAACACTTATATTCAGAAAACAATAATGTATTACTAAAGGAAATAAAAAAATACCTAAATAATTGGAAGAACATTCCATGCTCATGGATTGGAAGAGTAATATCATTAGGATGTCAATTCTACCAAAAATGATATACAGATTCAATACAATCCCAATAAAACTTACACCAGGATTTTTTTAAACAAATGGAAAACACAATTATCAAATTTATCTGGAAGATTAAGAGGCCCTGAATGGCCAGAAGCAATTTAAAAAGAAAAAGCGAAGTTGGAGGACTCTCACTTCCAGACTTAAAATCATATTAATTAGCTACAGTGGTAAAAACAACATGGTATTGGCATAAAAATAGACACATTGACCAATGGAACTGAATTGACGGCTCAGAAGCAGACCCTCACATCTATGGCCAAGTGATTTTTGACAAGCCTGTCAAAAACACCTAACTGGGACAGGACAATTTATTCAACAAATTATGCTGTGAGAATTGGATATCCATAGCCAAAAGAAAGAAAGAAGACCCCTATTTCACACTTTATACAAAAATTAACTCAAAATGGATCAAAGAAGAAAATATATAAGCAACTATAACAACACCTCTAGAAGAAAACATAGGGAAACATCTTCAAGATTTGGAGGTAGGTGGTGGATTCTTAAAAATTATGCTGGAAGCATAAGCAACAAAAGAAAACATGGATAACTGGGATCTTCTCAAACATTTCTGTGATTCAAAGGACTTCATCAAGAATGTGTAAAGGCAGCCACTCAATGGGAGAAAATATTTGGAAATGACATATCCGATAAGGGTTTGATTTCTATTCTACATAAGAGATCACAAAACACAATAATAAAAGAGCAAGCAATCCAATTAAAAACTGGGCAAAAGATTTAAATAGACATTTCTCCAAAGAGGAAATACAAATGGCCAAAAAGCACATGAAAAAATGTTCCATATCACTAGCTGTTAGGGAAATGAAAATTAAAACAACAATGAGAGGTCATCTAACACCTCATAGAATGGCCATTATTTTAAAAAAAAGACAATAATAAGTGCTGGAGAGGATGTGGAGAAATAGGAATATTCCTTCACTGTTGGTGGGAGTGTAAAAGGATGCAGACTCTGTGGAAGACAGTTTGGCAGTTCCTCAGGAAGCTAAATATAGATCTGCCATATGATCCACCAATTCCTTTACTAGGTGTATATCCAGAAGAACTAAAAACTATGACACCAACAGACATCTGGACACTAATGTTCAAAGCAGCATTATTCACAATTGCCAAAAGAGGGAAACAACCCAAGTGTCCATCAACCAATGAATGGATAAATAAAATATGGTATATACATACAATGGAATACTATGCTGCAGTAAGAAGAAATGACATTAGGACACATGTGATAACATGGATGAATCTTGAAGACCTTATACTAAGTGAAGTAAGCCAGACACAAAAGGACAAATATTGCATCGTCTCATTAATATGGACTAAATACAAAGAATAAACACTTGGAGTTAAAACCTAGGGTATAGGTTATTAAGAGATAAGAGGCTGTTTGAAAAGAACTACTGATGCTTAATGTATGTAGAAGATTTAATTATTTTGGCTATAAAAGTTTGGAAATGGATAGAGTTGATGGTAACACATTATAGTGAATAGCAACTGGTTTATAAATGGCATTGTGGCTGAAAAGGTTAGTCTGAGAAGGTAAATGTCAACTGAAAGAAACCTAAAGAATAATCTAGGGACTGAATAACACAGTGAACTCAGAAGTGGATGAGAATTGTGGTTGAGGGTACAAATGTAAGAGTGTCCTTCTGTGAGCTACAGCAGATGGACATCACTATTGCAGGGTGGTGGGAATGTGGAGAAATATGGAAAAACTTTAATTTGTGTGACCTATAGACTGTGGTTAACAACAATACTATACTATTCTTGCATCAATGCCAAAGATGTACTGTGTTGATAATGCAGGTTTATGGAAAAAGTGTTCCAAGTGTATACTATGAATCATGGTGAGTGGTAATAGTCTGATGATATTATCTCATAATCTGTAACAAATATTCCACCATGGTGTGATGTGTTGGTGAAGGGTGTTGTATGGGAATTCTACACAAGTGTATGATTGTTTTGCAATTTCACAGCCTTTGTAATGAAAAAAATATTTTTAAAAAATTGAATGGGTTGAGGGAAAATACACCAAACATAAGATAGGGCTATAGTTAGTGGTAATATTTTGACGATGCTCTTGCATAGTTTGTAACAAATGTTTCACAACAATCCTAAGTGTTGGTGGAGGGGTAAGGTATGAGAGCCCTGCATGATGCTATGGATGTTTATTTTTGTAAGTTCACAATCTTTACTATACACTTATTGTTTATGCATGTTCATGTATGAAAGATATATTTTGATAAAAAGTATATTTTAAAAAATCATGGAAGCAAATGCATACTTAATATTTATCATATTTTTTCTTGGGAATCATAGTTAAATTTTCTAATATTTTTAATGTTTTCAGATATTGTTATATTGATGACACTAAATATGCATTTTATACAGATTTGAAAATATAATGATTTACATATTACTATTTCCAAAATGGAAAATGCCATATGTAAGTAATAATGAAAATTTATTTAAATTAATGAAGGGATTATTTTTATTGATAATTTCCTATTATGTTCTTTATGCATAGTGGTGTTCTTTTATGTCTTGTTTCCTTCCCCAGGTTGATATAGATCACTTTTCTAGATTTTCTTTAGCATATCATTAAGAACTGCAATTGCATTTTTAAAAAATCACCTGAATGACAAACTACTTGATTTGCAGAGTGAGTAACATTCCTTGAAGTAGTGGAAGGAGGATGGGTATATGCTGAGGTTGGGATACCAATATTATTGTGTTACAAAATATAAAATAGTTTAAAGACATTCAGCAAAAAGAAGAATTTTTGTCATGGACTGACCTTTTGAAAAATAATTAGAAAAGCTATTTGTCTCTCCTAAGTGCATTTTTTAAGAATGAAAATTTATTTAAAAGAAAAAATGTAGCATTTGTGATAGACAACTTTTCAACATATTAGAACAATTTCATTTTGGAATTTTTTTTTTTTTGCAATATGCAGGTAGATTTCTTTTTTTTTTTTATTAGTGAGGTACATTCATTGTAGTTGAACATATTTTGGAGGATTTCCACTAAGCACGGATTAAAGTTTACATTACAGTTTACACTCTCCCCCACCCAATTCTGTAAGTTATGACCAGATTCATAATAGCCTCTATCTGTCATTGCAATGTCAGTAGGACAATTACCAAGTCACAAAAATGTCCCCACATTGCTCTTGTTTGTCCCTTTCCCTGCCTTCAGAAGTTCCAGTTGGCACTGCCTCCACATCAATGATATAATTTCTTCCATTGCTAGAATCACAATATGTCTATAGTACAATACCAGTAAGTCTATAGTAGAAAATAGTTCATTCCCCAATACTTAGGATTCTAGGATGCTGATGTCCATTCCACCTCTAATTGAAAGGGAACTGTGTTTCCATAGGGCTGATGGATGGGACTTTCTTGCTTGGAGTTGTAGACTTTCTGGTTCCTTGGTATGATAGTTGTCAATCATCACCCCCATGTTAGTTGTCCTGGGCTAATTGCATTTTAATGTTTAGATACATTTAAGGCACACACTATAGTCATTAAATTAATGGTGCACATAAGTAAAGAAAAAAAATCTAATTGAAAAACACAAGTAATTTTAGTTCAGTAAAATTTAGGTATTATTCAAGGATAAATTATATGCATCAAATTTATTAAAAGATGATTTTATACAATTTAACCATAGAGAAATATTGTTGTCTGGAAGTATACAGTTCTTATCTGTTACATGACATTCATATATTGGGTTATATTATTTTCTTTATGATCAGAACATGACTTCCACAAGGAAATGGAAGAATCTATTACAAAGGAGTTCCTTTTTGAGAACTGTTTTCTACCCACTAGTTGGGAAATAGTTATAATCAAGGTGGGCTCTCTACCTTACTCCTAGATTAGCTGTGTCAGCCATATATGGACCCAAATAACTACATTTTTAATACAGAACTTTTTGAACAAAATATGTATATACATTAAAGATCATTACTTTCTATATTTTGTACTCATATTTCTGATAACAATTGAAATAATATTAGCTGATAAAAGACATAGCTTTAAAACACCTTGTATCATATATTGAGAAAGTAATTCCCTTATGAATTTTAGCTCAATATTTTTGACTACATTAAAAAAGAAAAGTCTCAATTTCGTTATATTATGTCTTCAACATCACCATAAAACTTTCCTTTCTCCATTTTAACATAGAGAAAATAGGTCTCATCCTTGAAATTTTCTACAAGTTATAGTATCTCAACAAAATGCAGTAACTTTTTCTTATTTCTTTAAATTTAGTACCAAAAATTAGAATTGAAAATATCTCATTTATAAAAATTACATATTCATTATTTTGTGTATATATATAAACTGAGGTTAATTTTAAAAATAATTATTACTAAGTGAATCTAGTTATTAGAATGACTTAAGAAACGATAATGAGATAAAAGAAAATGGAGTTAATATGGTTAATATATTTAAAATGGAGACTGTAGGCCATTCAGGAACTTCCTTTTTTGCACAATTCAACCAGCTATCACAATCTGACAAGGATCCAAAACCAAAAGCAACAGTGTTTCTGAAGACAGCTGGATGCCATGAAACAATTACAAGATAAAGAAATCAGGAAACTATTCAACTTGAAGAACATCTGGGAAATTCCAAATATCAAAAAATTATAATTCCTTAAAATCAAATTATTTTATTATTATTATACACTTTTTTATTTTTTAAAGATGCTTAGATTACATAAATGTTACATAAAAATATAAGGGATACCCATATGCCCCACTCCCTACCCCTTCCACATTTTCCCACCTTAATAAAATCCTGTTATTAGAAAGAAAGCTTTCAGTCTTTCACAATTAAGTAGGATGTTAGCTGTGGGCTTTTCATATATGTCCTTTATCATGTTGAGAACCTCTTCTTCTATTCCTAATATTCTAAGTGCTTTTACTATAAAGGAGTCCTGGATATTGTCAAAGGCCTTTTTGCATGAGTTGACCAGATCATATGTGTGTGTGTGTGTGTGTGTGTGTGTGTTTACCTTTATTCTGTTAATGTGGTTTATTACATTAATTCATTTTCCTATGTTATACCATGCTTGAATACCAGAGATAAATACCATTTGATCATGGTGATGTAATTCTTTTAATGTGCTGTTGGATTCAGTTTCCTAGCATTTTGTTAAGCATCTCAATTAATAAGATATATTGGTCTGCAGTTTTCTTTTCTTGTGGTAACATTGCTTAAATGAGAGTGATTTTGGAATCATAGAATGAGTTATGGAGTGTTCTCCTCAGTTTTTTGGAAGAGTTTGAAAAGAATTGGGCTTAAGTCTTCTTGAAATGTTTGCTAAAATTTCCCTGTGAAGCAATCCTGTCCTGGACTTTTCTTTGTTGGGAGATTTTTTTTTTTTAATTACCAATTCAATGTCTTTACTAGTAATTGGTTTGTTGAGAAACTTTATTTCATCCTGAGTTACTATGGGTAGTTTGTATGTTTCTAAGATTTTGTCCATTTCTAAGTTATAATTTATTGGTTTGCAGTTTTTCAAAATATTCTCTTATAGTCTTTTTTATTTCAGCAGGCTGTGGAGTAATGTCCCCATTTTCAGTTCTTATTTTCTTTATTTGTATCCTCTCTTTTTTTCTTTCTCTTTCTAGATAAAGGTTTGTCAAATACATTGATCCTTCAAAGAACCAAGTTTTCACTTTGTTGATTCTTTCTATTGTATTTTTATTTTGTTCTCTATTACATTTATCTCTGTTCTTTGTTATTTCTTCATTCTGGTCTCTTTGTGTTTAATATGTTCTTGTTTTTATTTTATGTTTTTCAATTTTGAGGTTAGGTATCCAATTTGAAGTTTTTCTTCATTTTAATGTAGGCGTTTTGAGTTATAAATTTATCTCCCAGTGATGCCCTTGCTGTGATGCATACATTTTGGTATGTTTTATTTTCATTTTCATTCATCTCAAGATATTTCTGGCTCCCCTTGTGATTCTCTCCATTGGTTGCTTAAGAACATATTGATTAATTTCCACTTATTTGTGAATTTTCCATTTCTTCCTCTGTTACTGATTTCTAGTTTCATTCTGTTGTGATCAGAGAAGATTCATTGCATAAGTTTAATATTTTTAAACTTTATTGAGACTTGTTTCATGACCTAGCACATGATCTATCCCAGAGAAGGATTCATGTACACTTGAGAAGAATGTGCATTTTTTTGTAAGTAGTTTAGTGAAGTTTTCTATATATGTCTGTTAGTTCTAATTGGTTTAGTGTATCATCCAAGTCTTGCACTACTTTGTTGACTTGACTATTCTATTCATTATTGAAAGTAGTGTATAAAAGTCCCATAATATTAATATAGAATCATAAATTTCTACTTTCAAATCTGTCAGTACTTACTTAATATATATTAGGACACTACAATTAGTTGCATATATATTTATAATTGTTACATATTCTTGTTGTATTAACCCCTTTATCAGTGTAAATGCCCTACTTTGTCTCCTGTAACTGCTTTTATTTAAAGTCTATTTTAACATATATTAGTATAGGTATGACAAGCTCTCTCTCAGTTACTACTTGCATGGTATATATTTTTCCCATTCTTTCTCTTTCAACATACTGATTTATTTTAATTTAAGGTGTCTCTTGTAGACAGCATAGACTGGGATCATGCATTTTATCCATTCTGTCACTCTCTGCATTTTGACTGGAGAATTTTTATCAAATTGCATTTAAATTTACTACTGATAATGTAGGATTTCCTTCTGCTTTTTTTCTATTTATACTTTGTAAATCTTACACCTTTTTTGTCCCTCAATTCTAACATTAATGCCTATTTCTATATTTATTTGGTATTTGTGTTGTACCATATTCAATGCCTTCACTTTTCTACCTGGATATATTACCATATATTTTCCTTCTGGCTACCATGGTGTTAAAATGTGACATCCTAAATACACAGCAATCATATTTGGTTTGATACCAAATTGACTTCAATAACATTCACATATAATTTTCCTATATTTCTAAATCACTCACTCCTTTTTTTCTATTTGTTACCAGTTAGAACTTTTTACATTGTATGACCAAAAGCATAGATTTATCATTACTGTTTTATGCATTTTATCACCTGCAGGAAGTAAGAAGTTGAGTTACATAATAAGAAATACACTACATTATTACAGGCACTTACAGTTGCCTTTATGGTTACCTTTATTGGAGGTGTCTATTTTTTTATGCTGTCTTGAACCACTGTCTATTGTCTTCTCCTTTCAGTCTGAAGAAATCCCTTTAATATTGATTATAGGGCAGAATTAGTGGTGATGGACTCCCTCAGCATTTGTTGGTCTGCAAATGTCCTAATCTCTCCCTCATTTTGAAATAAAGTCTCTCTGGATATAAAATGCTTTTTCAACAGTTGTTTTCTTTCAGTACTTTGTGTATTTCAACCTAAAGCCTTCTGCCTTCATCATTTCTGATGAGAAATTGGAACTCAATCTAACTGGGAATCCCTTGTAAATAAGATGGTGCATTTCTCTTTCAGCTTTCAGAAATCTCTTTTGTTATTTGCATTTGATAGTGTGATCACTATAAAATGACATATAGGTTTCTTCATGTGTGTCCTGTTTGCTCTTCATTGAGATTCTTGGGTGTGCATATTCATGTCTTTCGCTAAGTTTGGGAAGTCCTTTTCCATTATTTGTTTGACAATTCTTTTTGTCTCTTTCTCTTTTCTTCTCCTTTTGGATCTCTCATAATGCATATATTGGTGTGCTCCGTGATGTACCATGGCTGTCCTAGGGTATTTTTGCTATTAATGTTTCTTTTTTTCTTTCTGCTTCTTAGCCTTATTCATTTCAAGTATCTTGTCTTCAAGTTCACTGATTCTTTGTTCTGCCAGCTTCAATATGCTCTTGAAGCTCTTCTAGGCATGTTTCCTTTCAGTTATTGTAGTGTTCAAAAACACTGAATTTGTTAAATTTCTTTTTAAAATTTCTATCTCTTTACTAACTCTGTCTTATTACTCACCCGTTGTTTCCCTGATACTTTTAGTTCTTTCTCTGTAATTTCTTTTACATCTGTGAACACTTTTATGATCATATTTTTAAAGATCTTGTTTCATATGTGCACATTCTTGCATTCTTTGTTGTTTTTTTCTCTTGGCTAAGCCATCATTTCTTGTTTCTTTTGTTCATTATAATAGTGTTGGAGGAAATTGTACCTGAAAATTTCCCAAATACATTGAAAGACATGTAGAGGAAGTGCAGCACACTACAAACAGTATAAATCCTGACAGGCTACCCTGAGACATATACTTATCAAATTGTCAAACCCTCAAGTTAAAAAGAGAATACTGGAAGCAGCACAGGGAAAGAAATCCATCACATGCAGTGGAAGCTCAATAAGATTAAGTGCTGATTTCTCATCTGAAACAATGGAGACAAGAAGCAGTGCTATGACATAGTTAAGGTATTAAAAGAAAAAAAAAAAA
>JAQZBX010093692.1:0-12120 GCA_029593785.1 Cabassous unicinctus | reverse complement strand
TTTTTTTTTTTTTTAATTTTTTTTGAAAAGATATTTAGATTACATAAATGTTACATAAAAAATATAGGGTATTCCCATATGCCCTGCTCTCCACACCACCCACATTTACCCACATTAACAACATCCTTCAT
Organism: Cabassous unicinctus; assembly: GCA_029593785.1. Taxonomy (NCBI): domain Eukaryota; kingdom Metazoa; phylum Chordata; class Mammalia; order Cingulata; family Chlamyphoridae; genus Cabassous; species Cabassous unicinctus. The sequence continues at coordinate 11,989 of JAQZBX010093692.1, read as the reverse complement.
TAGTGTGGTACATTCATTGCAATTGATGAACACATTTTGGAGCATTGCCACTAAGCATGGATTATAGTTTACATTGTAGTTTACACTCTCTCCCACACAATTCTGTAGGTTATGGCAAGATACATAATGGCCTGCATCTGTCGTTGCAATGTCATTCAGGACAATTCCCAAGTCCCGAAAATGCCCCCATATTACACCTGTTTTCCCTCTTCCTGACCTCAGAACCACCAGTGGCCACTGCCTCCACATCAATGATATAAGTTCTTCCATTGCTAGAATCACAATAAGTCTATAATAGGATACCAGTAAGTCCACTCTAGTCCATAGTTCATTCCCCAATCCTGAGGATTCTGGGATGGTGATGCCCACTCCACCTCTAATTGAGAGGGGGCTTCAGTCTCATATGGCCAATGGATGGGGAATCTCTTGCTTACAGATGTAAACTCTCTTGGTTCCTTGGTATGGTGGTTGTCTATACTCACCTCCTTGTTAGTTGTCCTGGGTGAGTCCAATGAACTGGAGAGTAGGTGTTGTAACTCCGTTGAGACTCAGGGCACAGCTGGCACATGGACAGCAAGAAGATTCAAGCCTCTTGGATGTACACCTACCAACTCAAGCACCAACTATAGGTTCAAATAGAAGGGATTGAAGAGCCATGTGTAGGGAAACCACAACTGAGTCCAATTCTGTCACACTGGAGAACACAAACCCCAAAGTAGTGCCCACTGGCAAGGCACCAAACTCCAGAGCTATCTGCCCTGTCCATAGTGCCTGAATGTCTCCAGAGCCCTCAGAAGCCCAACTATTTGGGGGTACTGTCTAATTTGGCAGTCAATGAGATCTTGCTGAGACATGCATAAGCATAACCTCTGGAATGACCTCCTGACTCACTTTGAAGTCTCTTAGCCATATAAACTTTTTTTTTGTCTTTACCTTTTCTCCCTTTTGTTCAAGGTCTTTTTCCAGTTGCATTGCTAGTTGGTGCTTGGTAGTAATCCCTTGGTGCCAGAAAGGCTCATCCCTGGGAGTCATGTCCCATGCTGGGAGGAAGAAAATAACTGAATTTCTATACCCTTCAGAGCTATATCCCTAGCCATTTGATTATTATTGTTGCTGTTTCTAGAATATTGAGCTGATTTATAAAAAACCAGTGGGAAATTTTTGAATAAAGGAATTAAATGTTTCCTCATGATTGGGCCTTCAACGATACGGTGAAGTGTGTTCTTAAACATTCAGGTACCATAGAAGACCCCTGATCTCAAGACTGCACTCACAGACAAGTTCACCAAAGGGCATAAGGCCAGTGTAAATCACATTTTACACCACCATGTGATTTTAATTTCCCTCCTCTCCTACTGGAGAATAGGAATGATATTCATTCACTCTGTAATCCCCTCAATGCCTGGGAAAACAAGTTGCACCTTGTGGAAGTTCAATAAAACTTCGTCCAATTGGATCAGGCTAATTTATTTCTTAGACTTCTAGTTAGTGAAGTTTTACTCATTTGGGCATTACTGTTGTTGTTTTTTTAAAATCCAGGTTCATATGTATAAAACAAATATAATAATTGGATGGAATCATGGTTTTTATTAGGAATTATTTATGTCCACAGAGCCGCCTCTTCACCCTCATAAAACATGCTTGACAAAAGAAAGGGAAAAACTCTTTGATATGGTGATTATTTCTGTGATTTCCTAGAAAACAAAATCAAGGTAAATGCTGGGTGTGGGGAGCAGTTGTAGCTCAGTGGTTGAGTACCTGCTTCCCATGTACAAGGCCCTGAGTTCAACCCTTGGTACCTCCTAAAAAAATGCTGGGTGTATTATTAAAATTTTGAAAGCAGCAGCAACAGTTTTGTCAGAAAAACATATTCCAAAGTACTCCCCCCAGTGTGCAAGCATGTCATACATATGTTTGGACACTTTAAATCATTTTAGGCTATTTTCCTCAACTTATGGGGCAGAGAGTCAATAGATACTGTCTCAGGTTGACACATGGTTTAAAATTTTAAATAATGGCAGATCTTACAACACGTATAGTCAAGATGACATTGTTCATTTTTCCTTTGGCAACTTTAACAAACCCTGACCCTCTTGCTCCAAACACACAGCAAAAATATATAAAATATAAAGAGAGAAAATTTAAAAGACATAGATCTGCTCAAAATGAAGAGAAGCATTCTAAATCAACCAGAAATGAAAAGAACTGCCAAGTGGAAAGAGGGCTGTAATTGTGGGCCTCCTGGCTTGAGGTTGGGAAGCAGAGGGAACTTAGATCCTAAGACTTAACAGGGAATACCAGCCTCTAACACGAAGCGGGGCTCCAGAGCCAGGCTCACTGCTACAGATGAGGGGTCCCAGTGGGTACACCTTGATCATGAAAGGAGGCTGAAAAAAGTCTGCTGACAGCTTCCAGGGTTACATTGCATATGGAACTGCAAGCTTAGGGAGAAAGAGTAAGGACAGGACCTCACAACCAGGACCTCAGTCAAGCTGCTGACTAAGTGAAAGTATCTACAATATCATCAATGTCATCGCTGGCCTGGAGCCCCATGCTTTTATCATAAAACCTGGTTATGAATTAAAAGCCCCAAGGGGAGGGGTGGAGACAGCTGCAAAACTGCTAGATAGGGAGGAATGAAGAGAGAGAGAAAGAGTGGAAAGAGAGAGCTCCTACTCAAGATCAACCTACAAACCAAAATTCAAAAACTCTTGATGAAAAAGTTCTGGTAGTGGGTGATGGTGATGGGAACACAATACTGTGAATGTAATTAATAACACTGAACTGTATACTAGACAGTGGTTAAAATGAGAAATTTTGTGATATATATATTTATCTGTTACCACAATACAAATTTTAAAAGAGACATGAAGAGATGATGTTGGCAAAAATGACAGAATAAGGACCTCCAAAAATTCTATCCTCCATAAAAACAAGGAGAAAACTGGCAAAAATTGTCAGACAGAATCAACTGCTTCAGAGCTCTGGAAATTAACCAAAGTCTTACAGCAATTCATGAAGCATTTATTGAAGAAAAACAGCTAAATTTCAGAAGAACAGTGAACATTGTGATGCTTTAATTTACTCAATTCCCATTTCCCACTCCCCAGCTCCATAGTACTCATCAATTACAATAAAACCTAGCAGCCAGCAGAGGGGCAGAACAGGGTTGGAGCTCCGACAAAGTCTCATATCCAGAGAACTGTCATTATTTCACCTGTCTGATTGTGCCCTGGAAGACTCCACTTAAAAGGCTGTCTTTATTAGACAGGACCCAAAGCTCAAACAATGTGAAAAGCCTTTTCCTTAGGGATACTTGTTGAAAACAATTACAGGCAATTGATTAACTTTGTGGCTGCCTGAGGCAGTGGATAACAGTTGGAGCAAACAATAGGCTAACCAAAAAGCTTAGAAGGAAAATCTGGGGAATGAGATGCACTTAGGGGCTCTAAAAAGCTCTGACATATTCCTTGGAATCTAAAGGCCAAGAACCTCTAAGACTTTGTGCATACCTGGGCCTGTGTGTATGCTCAGGAAAGACCTGAGAACTCCATAAGCCTCACTTCAGGCTGACCTTGAGACTTTGCACAAGCAGAGAGTGAAACCTAAGACAGAGTTGACAACTGCCTGGCTGAGTGGAGAAAGCATGCCCCAAAATGCACACACAGGGTCCCTTGGCAAAGACAAGGAAACTTATTGGTTCCAAGTGTTTAAGGAAATCTCTGTCCAATCACTAACTCACCATTAAGATAAATGGGCAGAAACATCAGTAGTCACACACAACAGAAAATACAGACTGCACAGAATTAGTTCAGAAAAGTCACTAAACAAGGACTTCCAGGAAGATGGCAGACTAGAAAGACATGGGATTCTCTTCTTTCCCAGAAAAATAGCTAAAGGCAAAGCAGAAATGGCCTGGGGAAAAAAAGTTCTAGGGTTTAGGACACCAGGGGAAGGCTAGACACCACCAGAAGAGAGAGAGGCAGAGGAAAAGAATCCCCATGGCAAAACTGAGTTAAAAGCTGCAGCTGCAGCTGCTGGCATCCTCCCCTACTTTTGAATTCTCAGGGCTCTGGGCCAGTGGCTGCAGACAAAGGGGACCCCAGGGATCCACCTCTCCAGTAAAAGGGAGATAGAGGGACACAGCCTAAGGCAGACTCAGCTTTCGACCCACAAATTTGGTTTGCTGTGTCCCATTAGCCCTTCCAGGCTGGGTGGGGTGGCGCCATTGTTTGCCTTAGCAGCCAGCACAGGACTAAAGAGATCCGACCCTCTCAATCTCACTCTCTACTGACTGGGACTGGTTGTTGAGGATGCAGAGGTGGGTGGAATTATTTCCTACCAGAGAAGGGGCGGGGGTGGCTACCAACAAAGGTTGGAGAACAGCCTCTGAGAAAATTTTAATTATGATCCTCTATCACATTGATCCAGTCTGTGTTGCAGCAAACACATTCCAACAAGACTTTGAAATGAGAGGGCTGTTAAAGAGTGCCATCTGCTGGCAGAACAAAGAAGTGCATGTGAAGAAATTAAAAGTAAATAAGTAAGAGGGGCTTTTTCTGGGCTTTACAGCCTCCCTCCCCAAGGCCCTTGGAAGCAGATCTACAACTCAATACTGAGTCCAGGGCCCAGAAGTGAGCAAATAACAGGGATAATCCTAAAGACCCAGAACAGGCTGAACCCAAGAATCAAAGAACAGCAGTAACACACAGCCTCTCACCACTAAATCCCTGTGAAAGAGAGAGGAATTGAGTATCTGAGTAAACTCACCATCATAATCAGATGCCTAGACATCAGCAAAAAATTACAAGCCATACTAAGAAAATGGAAGAAATGGCCCAAGCAAAGGAATATATCAAAGCCCCAGATGAGACACAGGATTGGAGACAACTAGTCAACAAGATTCATACAAATTTCCAAAATCAAATTAATTAGTTGAAAGACAATATGGCTAAAGAAATAAAAGACATCAAGAAGACACTGAGTGAGCACAAAGAAGAATTTGAAAACCTGAATAGGAAAGTAACAGAGCTCATGGGAATGAAAGACATGATAAGTAAGATAAAAAAAAACACAATAGAGGCATACAACAACAGACTTGAAATGATAGAAGAAAGAATAAGTGATACAGAAAATGGAACAGCTGAAATTGAACAGTGAGAAGAGCAGAGAAAGAGAGAGGAAAAAAAGGGAAAAATTTAGCAGGGGCTCAGGGAGTTGAGTGATAATGCAAAATGCAAAATCCCAAAACATACGTGTTATGGGAGTTCCAGAAACACTATCTGAAGAAAGAATGACTGAAAATTTCCCAGCGCTCTTGAAAGAGATTAACTTATATATACAAGAAGCACAGAGTACCCCAATCAGAATAAGCCATAATAGGCCTACTCCAAGACACATACTACTCAGAATATCAAACATCAAAGAGAAAGAGAAAGAAAATTCTGAGAGCAGCGCAGGAGAAGCAAGCCATCAAATGCAAGGGAAGCCCAGTAAGACTTTGTGCGGATTTCTCATCAGAAACCATGGAAGAAAGAAGATGGTGGTATGATATAATTAGAACACTGAAAAATAAAATTGCCAGCCAAGAATTCTTTATCTGGCAAAATTGTCCTTCAAATATGGAGGTGAATTTAAAATATTTCACAAATAAACAGAATCTAAGAGGGTTCCTAAAAAAGAATCTGCCTTTGCAAGAAGTATTAAAGGAAGTCTTACAGCCCAAAAGAAAAAGATAGGAGAGAGAGGCTTGGAGGAGATGCTGCAAGAAACAAGAACTTAACAAACCAACTACATTTGAAGTTATTGAATGAGTCATCAAAAATCTCCCAACAAAGAAAAGTCCAGGACAAGCCTTCAGAGGTGAATTATACCAAGCATTTCCAGAAGAATTAACACCAATCCTGTTTAAACACTTCCAAAAAATTGAAGAGGAGGGAAAATTACCCAACATATTTTATGAAGTCAACATCAGCCTAATACCAAAGCCAGATAAAGATACTGCAGGAAAAGAAAATTACAGACCAATCTCTTTAATGAACATAGATGCAAAAATTCTCAACAAAATACTTGCAAATGGAATCCAACAGCATATCAAAAGACTTATACACAATGACCAAGTGGGATTTATTCCTGGTATGCAGTGAAGCAAGCCAGACTAAATGAACTAAACATATTGTGCAATATCATGGAGTTAATAACTTGAATATGGGTCACCCCAGAAAATAGAACGAGGTTAGAGAAGGGAAAACTGAGGGTTAGCTTGTGCAGAATTGCTAAAAAAGGATGTGTGTCAATCTTTGGAAATGAATAGAAAATGTGAAAGCACAACATAATGTTTGTAAGTAGCAGTACTATTATATGGGTATGATAGTGGTTTAAAAGGAAAATCTAAGGCCATTTATATTACTAAAAGAGAAGCTAAAAAATGTAACATGGGACTGTATAGTGTAGTAAAACCTTATGTGAAATATGAATATGGGTAATATTGCATATATAAGACTATTTTTCTTTGAAACTAAACAAATGCATGTTAATGCTACAAGAGGTTAATATCAGACAAAAAATATGCTAAGTAAAGGAAACAAGACACAAAGTACTACATATTGTATAATTCCATTTATATAAAATGTAAATATAAATCAATTTATAAAGATGAAATTAGAGTAGTGGTTAAATACAGTTAGGGAAGGATAGAGGGATTGAGAGGTGACTGCTAAGGGGTGTGGAGTTTTCTTTTTGGAGTAATGAAAATGTTCTAAAATTTTTTGTGGTCATAAATGTCAACATTGTGATTATACTAAAAGCCATTGATTATACATTTTGGATAGATTATATGGTATGTGAATATATCTAAAAAAACTGCTTAAAAAATAGATAAATTTGTAAGAACAGCCAGAAATAGAAGCTATGTTCAGCAGGGAAAGCATAGAGAGATTGAGAGGTGATGAATTTTTTTGTTTGTTTTTTGTTTATTATTATTATTGAATAATTAAAATGTTCTAATAATGATTGAAGTGATTAATGCACAACTATGTGATTATACCAAATACTATTGGTTGTACACTTTGGATGAACTGTATTCTTTATTAATATGTATCAATAAAATTTATTTGTTAAAAAAAAAAAAGAAAAGTCAGCAAATGAACAGCAACAACAATGAACCCTCGGTTGGGGGAAGAATCTGGTTTTCAAAGTTGCCAAAATATAGTATTCTAAATTTCCTGTTTTCCACAAAATAACAAGGTATGCAAAGAAACAAGAAAAATGACCCACACTCAGAAAAAAAGAAGCAATCATTATATATTGTCCCTCAGTAACCCCACTTGTTGGATTTATTAGACAAAGACTTTAAGTCTGCTGTTTAAAAAATGCTCAAAAACTAAAAGAAGAAATAACTAAAGAACAAAAGAAAAGTATGAGAATGATGTCTCACGAAATAGAGATTATCAATAAAAAGATAGGAATTATAAAAATGAACCAAATAGATATTCTGGAGTTGAAATGTAAAATAACTGAAATGAAAAATTCACTTGAGGGAATTAACAGCATATCTGAGCTGGGAGAAGGAAGAATCAGTGATCTTGAAGCTAGGTCAATTTAGATTATCCACTATGAAAAAAAAAAAAAAAGAATGAAGAAAAATGAACAGAGCATAAGAGACCTGTGGAATACTGTCAAGCATATCAACATACATGGATTGGAAGTTCCAGATGGAGAAGAGAGAGAGAATTGGTCAGAAAGAATATTTGAAGAAATAATGAGTGATAATGTCCCAAATTTAATGAAAGACACTAATCTACACATCCAAGAAGCTCAACAAACTCTAAGTAGGATAAACTTAAATATATCTAAATCTAGACATATTATAAGCAAACTGTTGAAAATTAATGACAAAGAGAGATCTTGAGGACAGCAAAAGAGAAACCATTAATCACTTACAAGGGATCTTTAATAAGATTAACAGCTGATTTCTCATCAGACACCATGGAGACATGAAGGGAGTGGCATGATGTACTCAAGGTATTGAAAGTAAAAAACTGTCAACCAAGAATTCTATACCTGGCAAAAGTATCTATCAAAAGTGAAGGAAAGGGGAGTGGGTGTAGCTCAGTGGTTAAGCACCTGTTTCCCATGTATGAGGTCCTGGGTTCAATTCCTGGTACTTCCTTAAAAAAAAAAAAAAAAGAAAGAAAGAAAGAGAAAAATGAAGGAAAATTAAATCATTCCCAGACAAACCAAAATAGACATTTTGTCACTAGTAGAACACATGTTCTTAATCTTAATCCACATTCCTGTGGGTGTGAACCCATCATAAATAGCACCTTTTGAAGATGTTATTTTTAGTTACATTGTGGCCATCTGAAGCAGGGTGGGCCACAACCTGAATTAACAGAGACCTTATAAAGAGAACACAGAAGTCACAGAAAATAGAAAAGGGAGGACATTACCATGTGCCAGGAAGCAGAAATGCAAGCCAAGGAACACCAAGGATTGCTGGCAGCCAGCACAAGAAAACTACCAAACCTAAGAGAAAGCAAGCCTCCCTAATAGCTTCACTTTGTACTTCTTCTAGTCTCAAAACTGTAAGCCAATAAATTCCTCTTATTTCCAGATGTGCTGTTTACTACCCATTGACCTTTGCATCAAGAAGAAATTTTTAAATCAAAGGGTAGAGGGGAATGCAAAACAAATGATGAACACAGAAATCAAAAAAATATGTTAGCAAATTTAAGTAACTATTGACTGCATAATAATAATCACATTATTCCTTAGTATTTAAACAGAAGTAAAACTAAATATCTAGATTGCAGTAACAAGGAAGATTGGTTGTTGAGGGGTGAAAAAGTGTGCAACATCCTTGACTTCTCAGACAATGCCTAGAATAACTTTAAATTACATTAGAAAAATTAATCATTAAATATATATGTTGGGAAGCAGATGTTGCTCAAGGGATTGGGCTCCCGTCTACTATATAGGAGGTCCAGGGTTCGATTCCCTAGGCCTCCTGGTGAAAAGCAAGCTGGCCCGCGTGGCAAGCTGGCCCACGTGGCAAGCTGGCCCACACAGGAGTGCTAGCCCACGCAGGGATGCTAGCCTGCACAGAGAGCTGGGGCAGCAAGATGACGCAACAAAAGGAGACACAGAAGAAAGACAATGAGAGATGCAGCAAATCAGGGAGCTGAGGTGGCGCAAGAGATTGAGCAGCCTCTCTGTGCTACGGAAGGTCCCAGGATCAGTTCCCAGTGCTGCCTAAAGAGAAGACAAGCAGACACAAAAGAACACACAGAGAGGGGACGGATTTGGCTCAAATGGTTGGGCATCCGTCTCCCATATGGAGGGACCTGGATTTGATCCCCAGGACCTCCCAGTAAAAAATAAAAAAAATAAAAAAAAACACAGAGAGCAGACAGCGAGTGCAAAACAAAGGGAGGGGGGAGAAATAAATAAGTAAATCTTTTAAAATATATCTATATGTGTGTGTTAAGAGAAGCAGGTGTGGCTCAAGCAGTTGGGCGCCTGCGTACCACATGGGAGGTCCCAGGTTCGGTTTCCAGTGCCTCCTAAAGACGAGCAAAACAGTGAGCTGACACAACGGGCTGGCGCGGCAAGCTGATGCAACAAGGTGATGCAACAAGATGGTGCAACAAGGTGATACAACAAGGAAAACATAATGAGAGACACAACAAGCAAGGATAGGATGTGACTCAAGCAATTGGGCACCTCCCTCCCACATGGGAAGTCCCGGGTTCGGTTCCCGGTGCCTCCTAAAAAGAGAAAAAGAAGGCGAGTAGACACAAAGAGCACACAACAAACAGACAATGAGCCCAAACAATGGGGGGGGGGTGAATCAATCAATAAAATAAAATAAAATAAATATATATATATAATGTAAAGGTAGTCACTAAAGATATAAATAAATCTAAGCTTCCAAAACAGCAGGGACAAAAAAGATGAAGATATATAGAAAATTATATTAATTCAGTAAAGAAGAAAATATGAAACAAAGAAGAAAGTTAAGAAAAAGGAAAAATAGGGATATAAATCCAATAATAGTGATCAAATACATATAAACCAATTAAACTGACTAACATTAGGGACTATCAGATTTAATTAAAAGAAAATAACAATAGGGGAGTGGGTGTAGCTCAGTGGTTTGGGCTCCTGCTTCCCATGTATGAGGTTCTGGGTTCAATCCCTAGTACCTCCTTAAAAAAAGAAAGGAAGAAAGGAAATAACAATAGGCTTTGTCAATCAAGACAGTGGAATAAGATGCTTCACGGTGCTGTCTCCCCAAAAAACCTTTGGACAACTAGCAAAAACTGGATATCCACATGCTAAACAATGAAGATGGACCCCTACCCCACATCATATAGAGAAATCAAACCAAAATGGATCAAAGACCTAAATATAAGAACCAAAAGTATAAAATTCCTAGAAGAAAATACAGGGAGCATCTTCAGGACCTTATGTTAGGCAATGGTTTCTTAGACTTTACACATAAAGCTCAAGCAACAACAAAAAAATAGATAAATGGGACCTCACCAAATTAAAAACTCTTTTGTCTCAAAGGACTTTATCATGAAAGTAAAAAGACAACCTACAAAATAGGAGAAAATATTTGGAAATTGCATATCTGATAAGGGTTTAATATCCAGAATATATAAAGAAATCCTACAATTCAACAACAAAAAGACAAGCAATTAAAAAATGGGCAAGAGACTTCAATAGACATTTCTCCAAAGAAGATATAAAAATGGCCCAAAAGCACATGAAAAGATGCTCAACTTCATTAGCCATTAGAGAAATGCAAATCAAAGCCACAAGGAGACATCATTTCACACCCATTAGAATGGCTTTTTTTTTATTTTAATGGAAAATTACAAATGTTGGAGAGGATGTGGAGAAAAAGGAGCACTCATTCTTTGTTGGTGGGAATGTAAAATGGTGCAGCTGCTGTGGAGTACAGTTTGGTAGTTCCTCAGATTCAAAAGTATTGAAAGCAGGACTCAAACAGGTACTTGCTCACTGATATTCATAATGGCATTATACACAATTACCAAAGGATGTAAGCAACCCAAGTGTCTACTAACCAATGAATGGACAAAGAATATACATACAATGGTCTATTACTCAGCTGTATAAAGGAAAGAAGTTCTGATACATGTGATGAATCTTGACGACACGTTGAGTGAAATAAGCCAGAAACAAAATGACAAATATTGTATGATCTCACTGATAGGAAATAATTAGAATAAGCAAATTCACAGAGTCAGAGACCTGATTGATGGTTAGAAATGGGGAATTAATGTTTAATTACACAGAGTTTCTATTGGGGTGATGGAAGAGTCTTGGTGATGGAAAGTGATGATGGTAGCACAACATTGTGAACATAATTAACAGCACTGAATTATATATTTGAATGTGGCTTAAAGGGGGAAATTTTAGATTATATATATGTTACTAGAATAAACATTAAAAAAAAAACAAACCATAGGACGGTACAACACAAACAGGGAACCTTAATGTAAACTATGGACTATAGTTAGTAGTACAATGATAACAATATTATTTCATCAATTGTAACAAATGTACCACACTAATAATGCAAGGTGTTACTAATGGGGGGTAGGTATATGGGAACTCTGTTTTCTGCATGATTTTTTCTGTAAACCTACAATTTCTCTAATTAAAAAATAAGGAAAATAACAACATGAATAGAAGATAACTTCCTGAACATCATAAAAAGCATATATGAAAAACACACAGCTAACTTTAAAGTCAATGGTGAAAAACTGAAAGCTTTCCCCCTGAGATCAGGAATAAGACAATGATGCCTCTTTCACCACTGCTATTCAACATTGTACTGGAAATCCTTGGCAGAACAATTAGGCAGGAAAAAGAAAAAAAGATATCCAAATGGAAAGGAGGAAATAAAACTATCTCTATTTGCAGATAATATGTTCTTATATATAGAAGAGCCCAAAGT
>JAQZBX010093691.1:0-12119 GCA_029593785.1 Cabassous unicinctus | reverse complement strand
AAAAAAAAAAACAAAACAAAAACCCCACAGTCTTCACTGCCATGTACCAGATACTGCAACTTAATCTACCAGCATTACAAGTCTTGGACACTGGAAGCTGCTGCCAACTCTGTCACCTTCAAAAGAAGATTCTCCCATGTCCCACCTTCTGCGTATCTAGGGATCCCAAAAAAATTGCAGACAGCCTTTGATTCCCTGACCTCAGTATTACCACACCTTTGCCCCAGGGTTATGGATGAGGAAAGCATTGACATTTTAGTTTCTGTATTAGGAGTCAGATTCTGTGTTTCACTAAATTTCATAAAGCGGACAATTGCCCAAGCACAGGAGAGGAATACTGTTCTAGTTTGACAGAAAACAAAAAATATCCACTACAATGGTATACCTTAGAATATGAGACCATGGCTTGGGCACCACAAGAGAGACTTTCTCATGTTGTGAAAGCAGAATGATTATTTTATCTATTAGGTTCTCAGGTTCCATAAATGGTAAAAAAAATCTATGAGGTCAATGGATGATCATATGCAATTTATAAACCAAGAAATACCAATCAGTTAAGAAATTTAATAGTCAATACTGAACAGGTCAACAAAACTGGAAAAAGTTAATTGACCATTAATAAATTTAATGGGAATAATTATGTAGAGTAAAATGGTGAGCTAAGTGTATAAAAAAAAAACTACATAAGCTATAAAAGCTATAAAAGGATTAGTATTTTAGTAGATTTTATAACTATATCGTAACTAATTCTTTTCCCATTAAAAGATTGCCTCAATAGTTCTTCTTCAACCAGTCAAGGAGGCAATGCCCTGTCCATAAAGATGTGCTGACTGACTGAGAAGTTATTCTTGGTCATTTTATTTCTGTATTCCTATTTCATATTCAACATCCTCTTTTTCATACATCCCAAAGTTGCAGGCTCTTATCTTGTAATCTTATAATGGCTCTAACTTGAATATTGGATTCTATGCCTTTATCAGTCAGGGTCCTACAGAGAAACAGAGCCAATAAAATATATTTAAATTTTACTTTAAGGAATTGGCTCACACAATTTGAAAGGCTGGCAAGTCCAAAATTTATAGGGTAGAATGAGAATGCAGCAGGAATTTTATGCTGTATTCTTAAGGCAAAATGTCTTCTTCCCTAGGAAACCTCAGTTTTTTAAATTCTTAAAGCCTTCAACTGATTGGATGATTCCCACCTACATTATTGTGGATAATCTCCTTTACTAATGTCAACTGATTATAGATATTAATCCCATCTGCAAAACATGTTCACAGCAACATTTAGACTAGTGCCTGGCCAAAAAACAGGACACGGTAATGTAGCCAAATTGACAATGTAAAATTAACCCTAGAAAGCACATAATTTAAAATAATTTATTATACAAGTTCTAGATTAGAGAGACACATCCTCAAATCAATCTCATTTTAATACCAGTGCCTCAAATATATTCATCTATTTACTTTGCCTGTGCCACCGTCAACGAGAATGGTTCCTTACTGCCTTTTTGATGTTTACCCACTTGATTTGGTGGCTGTGCCCTTCTACTTCATGTCCACCAGTTTATCTCTGATATTTGTAAACAATTTGGTTTCAACTGCTTACTCATAAGGTAAAAAACACTTCCAACTTTGTTTTGTGTCCATTCTTCTTCCTGTTTCTAGCCCTGGATCATCAATCATCTACAACTGTTGTCACCCAGAGCAAGGCTGATGGAAATGCTTTAAAGGATTTCACAAGCCCCACTCATCATCACATTCACATTATATCTTTTTATTTGAGCCATTGTATATAACCACCATATATAACCATTGTAAGTTAATTTTGTAAGACAAAACTATGTCACCCCAGCTGTTTATACATAATTTAACAAATATTAAAGGGAAAGAATATACATGTCTAAAATTCACGAGTTATTGCACAATGCATAGAGGTGTTTTGAATAAAATGAAAAAGTAAGGATTATATATTAATTGTTACGTACTTCAAGAATAGTTTACATACTTAAATGTGCATTAAGATTCAATGCTAAACATTCATCAAACCTATGCCAATTTCAAATGAAGTATTTTCAGGCTTTCATGGAGATCTGAGTAAAATGGAAAAATAAAATAATTACCCATATGCTAGTTCTGTATTATATTGTTCTATCCTAGTAATGAGAGCACTATGATAATGTATAAAATGCCTTTTTGTGATCCAGTGTTGTCATTTTTCCCATGGTTCTTTCAATAATGATGTGTAAGAAATTTTGTATTGCCTATAAAGAGGAAAAAAACAATATTTTGCTATTTTTATTCTCAGAGACCTGGGTAGAAAGAATGCTATAGTGTATTATCATCCTATTTGTATATGGTAGTTGGCTTTCAAGCACCACAGTTATTTTTTTCATTGACACTGTCAAAAGTGTATTTTATGTCACAGAATACTTCCTTTGAAGAAGGAACATGGTTCCAAAATCACTTGTCAAGCTGAAAAACTAGTCACAACAAAAGAGCACCAACAAGAAACCCAACTGCTAAGAGAGTAAAGTCTTTCTGACAAAACTAAACAGCTGACAACTGTTGATAACAAAAGTATTCTATTCTATGGCATCTGGTTTTATCGCATTTCTTACCATCTAAATCATTTTTGTCTAGAGAAAAGTAAGTAAGCAATAGTTTCTTCTGTCTGGGGACACTTGAACTGAAGATGTTTAAAAGCTGCTTATTTTTCATATAACTTTTAAGTATTAATCAATCCACAAAATAGTTTATATTGGTTCACTAACACACCACACCAAACTTAGTAGCTTAAAGTAGCTGTTTATTTAGCTCATGATCCTGTGAGTCAGAAATTTGAGTTGAAAACCTCAAAATTGATAAATGAACAAACATAATGGGGGAATGCAACCACGGGTTAAAGTAGACATTAGTATTGTAGTAACGGAAGAACTTCCAACAGTGATATAAAGATAGTGGTTTCCAGAAGTTCTGAGAGGAGGAGGAGGCAAGAATAGATGGAACACAGGGCATTTTTAGGGCATTGGAATTGTTCTGCATGATATTGCAATGGTGGATATAGGCCATTACACATTTTTTTCAAAACCTATAAAACTGTACAGTGCAAAGCATAAGGCATAATGTAAACTTTAGACCTTGGGTAGTAGTAATGTTTCAATATTGGTTCATCAAGTTTAACAAATATACCACACTAATGTAAGATGTTATTAATAGTGGAAAATGTGGGAGGGGGAAGGGGTGGGTTATACGGGAGTCACCTACATTTTTGATGTAACTTTTTTGTAATCTAAAACTTCTCTAAAAATAAAGTTTATTTAAAAAAAAAAAAGAAATTTGGCCTGGAGTCAAATGGTGAGTCCTTCTTCTACCCTTGCCTTGGTACACTTATAGATCTGTAGTCAGCTGACAGGTTGGCTGAGGGCTTGTTAGCCTAGGGAACCTAATCTGGAACCATTCATTTCTGGTTTTTGTTATCTCTGATCCTTTACCCTGCCAGTCAGAGCATTTTCACATGGTGTCAGAAGGGCTAGGAGAGCTGCAAAAAAGGAAACACTCCCCCACTCCCCCACACAAACGTTTTTCAAACCTCTGTTGGTATTAGGTTTAATAACATCCCACTGTGCAAAGGAAATCACATGGCCAAGCCAAGACTTAGAGAGCATCACTGTGCAAAGTAATTTGGAAAGGGATGTGGATACAAAGAAGGGCAGAATTTGGGGGCTATTTTTTTTCCCATTTTACCACATATTTCATGAAGGGAGTTTATTTTGGAAATGAACTAAAATATTCAGACAGCTCTAACTTGCCAGGTTTTTTCCCTATGTAAATCATTAATTGAAATCTGTGTAGGATAGAGCTTGGCCCAGAGGATTATTTTTGGATGTACTCTCAATTAGCAGTGTGACACTGAACAAGACAACTACATATTCAGTACTTCAGTTTCCAATTTTAAAAATAAGCAAATAAGGGTACTGAATTAGATGGCACCATGGACCTTTAAAATTCTGATATTTTTGGATTTTCTAAAATATATCATAAATACTTACCATAAGCAAAGCTCCTTATATAAACAAAAGGGACAATACAGAGAAACAAAAATGCTGGATATTGATATGAAGGAATATGCAGTCTAATATTAATCATAATAGTTATATATTAGGAAATCCTATTACTATATTAGTATATTAGTACTGTATTAGTATGCATGCATGATCTCATTTAATAGTGAAAAAAATTCTGCCTATGCCAACTAGATATTTATTTGCATTCTACATAAGAGGAAAGAGAAACATAGAAGGATAAGTAATTTTCTTCAAATCACGTATCTATTAAGCAATCTTGGCTAGGATGTGGATCCAAGGTTCTTAATCACTACAGTATGTTTCCTCTGAGTCTACAAACGAAATAAAACCTATTGCATATAAAAAGACAGAGTAAGATAAGTTCAAGTACACAGCATTTAATGAGTTTTGGAGCTTAGATAAGGGAGTATGGGTCAGGAAAGACTTGATATGTAATTTCAGTTATGAGGTTTTGAGGAAACTAAAGCTTAGGGAACATGATTTTTCATGCTTTGTAGGAGTAATAAGATAACATATTTGACTGTAACAAGAATTTTATTTTAGAAAACAGTGAAATTTTTATATAAAAAGATAGATTGGGTAAAGCTTGTAATTAGGTTTGAATATTAGGCTAAGTTGCTTGACCTTGTTTTTGTCCAGAAGGCAGTGGGGATACATAGAATGTTTTTTAACAAGGCAGTTATGTCATAAAATGTGTTGATTAATTTGGCATGACTGCCTTTGAGGCCAGGGAACTAGTTAGAACTCATTAAAATATTTTGGGAAAGCATCTCTCAAAGTGTGTTTCACAGAACACTAGTTCCTAGAGGTTAGAAGAGCCATTATGAAAAAAAAAAAAGATGCTGTGTTGAAATAAGATTGGGAAATTTTAGATTAAAAAAGTCAAGGAGGTTTCTTTATTGCAAGACATCTCTGGTAATGAGCATATTAAATCTCTGAAACGGGATAAGGCATGTGGCAATTCTAAAATATATTTGACCACAAAAAGCCCCTTTCCTTTGAAGAGAACATTAAAGGACATGTATTGCTGAGAACACTCTTGAAAATGCTGGTTTGATCCAAGTGATGGAGACTTGTAGCAATGAAAAGAGAACGGAAGTTAGAAATGCTTCTTTTGGTGAAGGGAGGTGTGATAGGATTACAGAATAGTTTAAAGAAGACTTGAAATTAAACTTGAAATTAAAGATGGGTTCACAATTTTGAATTTCGATGATGAGGAAAATAAAAATGAAAAAAAAAAAGAGATGGGATTGACTTTATAGGGCAAGCAGAAAGAAAGATGAATTCAATTTGAGGTGAGGAATATAGGTGGTCTCTGATATTTTATCTAGATATCTTCATTCTTTCCTGTATGTCAATCAGTCTTTTCTCTACTCCTGATGGCTTCTTCCATGTAAAGGGCAACAGTTAGAGTAATACTCTCGACTTCTTTCTGACCATCTCGCTGTTGCCTGGGAGGAGTGACAGATCTCCTTGGTGAGTTTGAAAACCTTGCTGGGGGAAGGGAGTATCTGCATATAAGGGCTCTGTCCTCATGGATAGATCTTTGGTGTTCAGTGCTGTCTTGAGTGGGATAAATAACTTGCAGCAGTGTGCAACATTCGAATGACTTTAGTGGTAGCAAAACTAAATCATGTTCTTCTGTCTAGTATTATAATTGATATTTTGATCTCCATCTACCCGCCTCCTTTATCTCTATTTCAATTGATTCAAAACTTAGCAGAGATAAATGGGAAGTTATTCATTGACCTTTTCAAAGTACCAACAATGACCATGACAAGGCTCCTAACCTGTATTCAAGAGACCAATGAAAACTGCAATCTGAAAGTCCCAGCTGCAAATTCACAGGAGGAGCAACCTGATGTTCCACGTGGATCAAGTGTCTTCCTCTAGTTTCAAAGGCAGATTCAGTTGGTACCACCAAGGCTACTGTGAGCAGTTATAATGTGTTGATTAGTTTATCATTAGCTATGAAGCTAGTTTATTGTGCCCTCAAGAAGAACTCCATAAAGTATAGATGGATTACAGATTCAGAATAACCCAGGGGAGACCAGCAAGTAGACCTTGATTTTAGAAAACAGAGGGCACATGAGCATCAATGTATATGGAGTCATCTATTCTGCTCCCCTTAAGATTTTCTGTATGTCATGAAGGCCTCACATAGGACAAGCAAGACAATATGGATTCACATGTATGTAGTACATTAACAATGTCAACAAATATGTTAATGATGAACACAAAAAAGCTTTAATTTACTCAAGAAGCTCTTCATATAAAGACCCAATTAAATCCTCTATGTAAAATCCAAGCTCTTTATCTACTACATCCACCCTTCCAAACATTCCCTAGGTTTTTCCCAAGATAGAATTAGCTATTTCACCTTTGAGTCTGCCTCTAATACCTGTTTACATAGTATAGCTTTTTCTTATTAAAAATTTATAAACATTCCAAACTGAAAAAATCAGTCATAGGACATGAATTTGTTCTTAGTTAGCTCACAGCTAACTCTACTCAATTCAGTCATATTCAGACTGTGCCCTTGGCTCATCCCACTATTGTGATTGGAAGAAGATGACTCCTGAGCAGTCTTCCTTCTATTACCTGTACAATGCTACCGAAGATGACTATTCTAACATGCTTTACTTCTAACCCAACAAAATTAATATAATATCTATCTCTTCTGATGGTTATTACTGAATCCTCCTGTAAAAAGCACATATATCTTTCAGAATTTATTACTTCCCTTGTGGAAAGTGATCTTTCCGTATTTTCTTTAACATACTATTTTTCAAAATCAGTGCTCAACATCAATATAGTATCATACTATATTAACATTGCTAATTTACAGTGTGCATGATGTTATTTAGCTGCTAACTGCTCTGTCAATGGAGAAGCCTCACACTCATCACCAATAAAAGGCGAATTTTCCCTAAAATTAAGCAAAAACCTTGCAAAATGTAGGTATTCAAAGGCTATTTTTAATATAATTATTTTATTATTTTTAAGATAGATGATGATGAAGATAATGCAAAAAACAAATACTGTAGGATTTCAAGAGAAAAATTTTATTACTTTAATATGATCTGTTAAATAAGGAAACCACAGAAGTTCAACTAGGCATATTTGTTTTCATAATAAAACATGAAAATATGATGTGTCTTTAATATTCTTTTTCCTGTCAGTTGGTATTTGAGACTCCACTACAGTCTCAAGCCTGAGGGTGATAGGGTGAGGTAATTGTATTAGAAAATTTGCATCATAGTTCTAACTGTAAATCATGGAAAAAGAGATGATAAATATGGAATTTTAGAAGCTGTCACAGCAATTTGCTTTCTCCATTTTTATACTTGTTTGGTCTGGAAAAAAAAACAAAAACAAACACACTGTTTAGGAGAGAAGGAGGAAATCTGCCTTATAGCTATGATATGAGAATTGCTGAGGATAAAATAACTATCACATTGTCTTATAACTGGAAAAAAAGTAACTTTCTAAAAACCAGCTGAATAGTTCCAGTGAGTAAATATCTACACATTTAACATTAGTAGCTGAATTTTGGGCAAGGATTCAGTAACTCAGTTTATTTTTAACCCCTGGAGAATGCCCCAGGGAGGAAGATTTAATGTCATGGGGGAAGAAATGTGATAGTTCAGGAGTATCTTGTGATAGATCAACTATACATACCCCGAAGAGTTTTCTAGCTCTTTTTAGATCTCTAAGTGTTGTTTCAAATTGTGTTTCAAAACAACTTTGTGCAAATTATTGCATTTCTAACCAACTCCGGCACTGACATCTCTGATGATTCCTTTCCTTTTGCATGAATTGCATTAATGGCAACAGACATGTTAGAAAAAAATGTCTTGATGCCTTTTGGCGTATCTAATGTGGAGAGATATGCACTAAACAGCGTCATCGTTTGAACTCCCTCCAGGCTCAATTTTAATGTCTTAAGCCTGAGGCTGACGAAATGGCTCAAAAATAAGTCTTTTCACCATCTAAAAGGTCACAATCTATCTTTAGTTAGATTTTGAAAAAATGGCTTTAAGCATGTAACTTAAGTAGCTGGATGATTTTCAGAAATAATAAATCTTTGCTAAGAAAAAATGTGACTTGCTTACTCAGGAACAAAACAAAGCAAGCTAACGTATCCAAATGCATCTTAATATATTAGGTAAACATATCTTAAAGGTGACAGAACCTTGTAATTTATGGATACGACTTTAACTATTTCCACATGTGATGAGGAAAAATAAAAATTCTCAGTGAAGTGTTCCTAACTCCAAAGAGATCCAAATAAAGACTCTTCCAGTTTTTCTTCTCAGGTAGTTTGCTTTTATCACCAATAACCAATTAAGAAAACAATAATATAATCTATATTTTTAAACTCAATTTCCTAATTGGAACTACTATTATGATTGTAGGCCTTTAAAAAAGTTTTATGATTACACTTATATTTCAATACAAAATTCTTGGTGTATTAGAAAAACAATTTTTTATTTTGTATTCTTCTCACTATTTAATCAAAGAAGCATTGAGAGAAGTACACAGGACAGCCTATTTTCAGCCTCAGGATATTTTTGCTTCAAGAATTTAAGAAAAGTGAAATTAAATGAGATAAAGGGAAAATTTATTTAATTAATTAATATGCTCAGGGTTGAGAA
This sequence comes from Cabassous unicinctus, assembly GCA_029593785.1. Taxonomy (NCBI): domain Eukaryota; kingdom Metazoa; phylum Chordata; class Mammalia; order Cingulata; family Chlamyphoridae; genus Cabassous; species Cabassous unicinctus. The sequence continues at coordinate 3,374 of JAQZBX010093691.1, read as the reverse complement.
CACAGAGTCAACCATAACACTTCACTAAATGCTTAACTTGTCTCAAAGACCTGAGGGACTTTTACCCATTTCAGATACTCTCAATCCTTGAGCCAATCCTGATGAAAGAAGACAACAATGAGTAGGCACAGTCTCTGAAGTCTGTGGTGGTTATAATTTACATGCAAAAACTATCCTGGCCAACTAAAGATCTGCAGCTGCCATGGTAACTCCTACTGTGTTTGTCTACTGCTTTTTGATTCTCTGCCTTAGACTCGGTTCTCCTCTTGAGAGTCCCACTGTGCTCCATATCCAGGGTGGAAATGCTCAACATTTGCTTGGCCCTTGCTATTCTCATTCCCACAGTAGCTGATTCTCAGACACCTATGACTGCCCCCAGTAATATTTAAATTTTGGTTTTTCTTCTAGCACTGCCACAGACTTCTTGGTTGTCCTACTTTTTTTTAACTGCCAGTTGCTACACCCCTAACATAAGTAGTGATCACAACTGCAAACAGTCCATACCCCAACACAGAGGATATGTCAATATTTGTAAAAATAAATATGTATTCACAGGTATATAGAAAGATGTTACTTTTCATGGGAAGCAAATGGATGAATAGACTGTAAATAGTCCCTGTTTTTAACTAAGTGAACCCAATGTCTATGTAATCCTTCCCAAAAACAGGCCTCTGCAGTGAGCCAAACCAGCATCTAATGGCTGCAAATCCTCTCTTAAAGGACTTCTTTGTTTAAAACTCATATTTCCTTTTTTTGTTTGTTTAAAAAAAAATAAGGGAAAGAAGGGTCCATCAGCATCTCCAATAAATGAACAGATCTCGGTGACTGGGTGACCTAATTGAAACAACATCCTTAATTTACAACCCTTAACCTTCACACCGACTCTGCATAAGTAGGTACTTCCCTTCTCCCAACACTTACACAATGTAGACGATGGGTAGACAAACATCTTTGTAGGTGCAATCATTTTCAAAGGAACTCTCTCTACACCAGTTCTGGAATCTAGAACTTTTTCTACAATTAAAGATTTCAACCCTCAGTTAGAGGAGTGAAAAAAAAAAAAAAAAAAAAGCTAGTTTATACCTAAATAAAAACTGGCATTTTGAATTACTAAATAATTAAAAGAGTACAAAACATTTCTCCAGTCTCTGAATATTTATAATCTGCAAATGTTCATATACTGTGATCACAACTATCAAAGAACAGCCTAGCTTAGACATGGAAAACACCTTTGGGTGCTGTTTATTAAATAACTATTTTTGTTGAATTATCACATGCAGAGAGACATAAAAATTATAAGATAAAATTTTGATGAATTATCACAAAATGAACATATCTGTTCATCTGTACCCAGAGCAATAAATAAAATATTCCAAGAACCCTCGATGACTCACCTTTTGACATCTCCTAATTGCTACCTTTCCTATCCCCAAAGATAATCCCTAATTAAATTTCTAATATAACATACTAATTGTGCCTGTTTTTCAATTTACATGAATCAAATCATATGGCATATATTATCTTGTGTCTGGTTTTGTTTGCTTAATATATGTTTGCAAGATCCACCTTCATTTTTTCCATGTAGTAGAGATGGTTTGGGAAGTCACAGACAACTGTTTAGCAGCCATTGTCCAGACCTCACCTAGACCCACCTTCTCTGGGGAAGTCCCAAACACAAACTAAGGGGCCACGCTGGACGTTCAGTTTTCTCCCGCCCCCTGCCTCCTCTTCTACAGCACTAAAATGTTTCAGTCCTTTTCTATTTCACAAACTGGAGGAGTAGTTAACTCTACCGAAAAGGCTCAGCCAGACCTTAAACTCAGAAACCAGGACCAAGCAGCCTCACATGATAATCAAAGCAGAAGCATTCAATGGCAGGGACTCCTTCCCCCCGAGGTGGATAAAAACCACACTCAAACAATACAGATATGCATCTTTTCTCTGGCACCAAGTATACAGAGCTGCCATCCATTGACCCTGACCAGTTTTTTGCCATCAGGGGAGACCTGCCATGATGGTCAGGGCTTCTTCCCCTGACCCTTTGGACTCTTTGTACTGTGTAAGGTACAAAAAGTTATTTGCCCTTCTGGACTCTTTAAGTAATGAAGAAGCCATTTGCTGAAATTTTCTATTGTGCCCTAACCCTGTGTTCCCCTGTTGCACTGTTGTAACAATTTGTTTCACAGAAGTGTTTATATTTTCATTTTTGTAAAGTATTCCAATGTATAAATCAAACAGAGTTTAACTATTCTAGTGTTCCTGGACTATTTGGTTATTTCCAGACTTTAGTAAATAGACTAAAGTGCTCTGAAGATTCCGTATATATATTTTGGTTCACATGTATTCAAATATCTGTTGTGTATTTACTTAGAAATGGAGTTTCTAGGCCAGCAGATTTGAAATTGTTCAACTATATAAAATAATGCCAAATATTTTTAAAGTGTTTGTACAATTTTAAACTCATACCACTTGTGTATGAGAGGTTCAGTTGCTCCATATTTTCCTTGACACTTGGTATTTTCCTTAAATTTTTTTTTTTTTTTTTTTTTTAGTTAAGCCAGTAAAAAGAATTTATTTAGGAAATGGGAGAAAGAAGAGAGTTTGCTGAGAAATCGAGGAGAAGGACAGAAATACACACCAAGATTTGGTGCGGGCTCCTCTAGGCAAGGAGAGCCCATTACATTTAATTTTAACCATTCTAAGGAGAGGGTAGTTGATGACTTTTTTTTTTTACATTTCTCAATTAAATGTACTGGATACATATAAATTTTTTTTTTTAATCAAACAATATGTTACACAATATATTTGGTTCATAGTAACGCAATCATACAGTATTTGTCCTTTTGTGTCTGGCTTGCGTCACTCAACACAATGTCCTCCAGGTTCATCCATGTTGTCATATGCTTTACAATTTCATTTCTTCTTACAGCTGCAGAATATTCCATCGTGTGAATAGTCCACAGTTTGTTATCCATTCATCTGTTGATGGACACCTGGGTTGTTTCCAACTTTTGGCAATTGTGAATAATGTTGCTATGAACATCAGTGTGCAAATGTCTGTTAGTGTCACTGCTCTCAGTTCTTCTGGGTAGATACCCAATTGTGGCATTACAGTGTCATGTGGCAAGTCTATATTCAACTTCCTGAGGAACTGCCAAACAGTCCTCCACAGTGGCTGTACCATTCTGCATTCCCACCAACAGTGAAGAAGTGTTCCTATCTCTCCACATCCTCTCCAACACTTGTAGTTCTTTGTCTTTTTAATGGTGGCCATTCTGATAGGTGTCAAATGATATCTCATTGTAGTTTTGATTTGCATTTCCTTAATCATGAGTGATGTTGAGCATTTCTTCCTGTGTTTTTTTTTTTTTTGC
>JAQZBX010093690.1:0-12121 GCA_029593785.1 Cabassous unicinctus | reverse complement strand
AATTTTTCCAGCACTATTTGTGTAAAATACAGATACCCCATACAAAGAATTATTCAGCCCCAAATCTTAATTGTATTAAGGATGAGAATCTATGATCAAACAGACTAGGTTTTTCCTGGTGAAAGCATTTTCAAAGTTTTTGTAAGATTAGGACCTTCAGGGCCTTAGGATCTTGGTTGCCTTCCAATTATTAGGTTCCATCTGAATGTTTACAGGCAGGTCTGACCTAATCAAAACCACCACTGTTATCATCAAGGGTAGAAAGTGTGAACTATATATCTGCTGTTAACTCTTCCATCTCCAATTATATCATACAATGATCCTTCTTAAAACTGAGAAATTTTTATAAAAAAATTATGCTGGGAAACATCAACAAGATTTAATAGTAAATTTTAAATCATGTAATTTTCAAGAATAAATTTGACTCTGTGATTGAAGCAGAATCATAAGAATTATTTGCTATCAATGTAGTCTAAAAAGTAAGCAGTAAAGAATCAAACACAAAATAGAACTTAATATTTTCTTGTGGTAAACAAGAATATTTTTCTGCCTTTTTCTATAATACTTTAAATCAGAATGTGAATAGAGATTGTGAAAATATCTATTACTGCAGCCAGAAATTTAATCATTTTTATACATTATTTTGTCTTGAAATGTGATAATGACAATAACAATGAAGATGGAGATGGTGATAAAAATGAAGATATGTTTTTGTCCTGTCAACAGAAGTCTAAAATCACTGACTGTGATCATGTTCTAAGGAACATACCCAGGATTGGGCATGAGTTTCTTCAGGGTAAAAATAAATGCATGAAATGGCATTGGCATACTAAAATCAAATGATGATAGAATTTTATACTTTAAACCCATAATTCCCAAAATGAAGAGATTTTTATAAGGAATGAAGAAGAAATACAAATTTATTGTATTTCAGATTTATTGGAAAAAATTCTCCTCTAGTCTAAAACTTTGTCTCTCTATTTCTCTCTGTCTCTATCATCTCCCTTTCTCCTTTACTTTCTTTGCTTCTACTTACACTCTTTTTATCCAGATACAGAGTTTCCCAAACATACAATAAAATTAAAATTTGGAGGCAAATTTTTTTCTTCACAGGATATGAAACAAGTGTCTTAATTATAAAGCAGAAGATAATTGTAAGAATTGCTACATTCTGTGGGGAATAAAATATCTGAAGTCAAAGTAATGATTACTCTGAGATCTCAGGCACTTCTACTTTTCCACTTGAGAAATACTTCTGAGAGGTTCAGTTGAAAATGTGCAATAAGGAGTAGCCTTCCAGATGTCAAGAGAAAATATCTTTCCTACTTATTTTAATTTGGAGAGGTTCCCTATAGTATAACCTGGACTGTGGATGAAGAAAGTTCTAGGGTCTGCTAATTGTGAACATCAACACTGATTGGTCACTTTATAGAGGGAGGATTTCCATCATATGAAGAAAAACTTTAATTATAAAAATATCTAGGGAAGAAGGGATGGGCAGTTCTGATTATTATATATTCAAGAGTAAGGAAGTAGAACATTCATAATTTGTTATGGTTTATAACCTATGGCAATATTCCCAAATCTCAGATAAAAACAAAACACTTTTTTCCTCTTTTGGGCTTTTTGAGATTGAGCTTGATTTCAGGTGATCTAGGGACTAGATACACAGAAACATACACATACACACATTACATATATATATATATATAAATGTCTTCTGGTAATTATATGTATGAGGGAGAGATGGAATTGGAGATTGAAGGAAGAATAAGGTATTACAGCATATCTCATTTCCCTAATGATAAATGGATGAATTACAAGTATGTAAAAAAAAATGACCAATTAGAACCTAAAGCAAACCCTAATATCCATCAAGCAAGGAGGCAGCAGATTGAAATCTGATATATCTATGTCTTGGTTTACCTTGATAGACCTTGACTCCTTGATTGATAAATCTCTTCCAATTTGGATAACTATTCATCTTTTTAAATTCTATGTCACTGTGAATTCTTTTAAGTGATTTGAAAACACTTCCTTAAGTTCATTTAATACATATATAGTGGAGATTGAAATAGGGAGTTAGTAGTCTGGAAGTAACCTCAAATCCTCCCACTCCTTTATCTCCATCATCTGAAAGTTTAATAAAATATCACATTTCTTTCTTCTAAATATCTTTGACTCTATTGCTTAATTCTAGACCTATGATCACATTTATGCACTAAACTTCAAAATTTCCCAGAAGTTTAAAGCAATGCTCCTTCACTTGTTCCCTTAATTCGAAGATGGTCCATGTTCAATATAATTGCAAGACAATTCTTCAAAAGTTATTCAAGCTGAACATTAACATTCCTATCTTAAACACACTTTTAATGACTTCTCTTTTTTGGAAATACCAGGTAATAAATACAACTTAAAAATAAACTGGGCTGCATATTAAACATATGATACATTGTCTGTATCCCAGACTTAACTGACAAAGAAGCACTAGTCGCGAATTTGAAATACATTTATAAAGCTATCTAAGTAATTCTTATAAACAAAAGAGCTGTGAAAATTACTGATATCAAACTTAAGTAAAAAATACTTTCCTGCCACTTAGATTGCTTCATGTTTAAGTCTTACAAACTTTCCAAGGTTGTTGTGTCCTCTACCTTCACAAGAAGATTGTCTTGATTTTGCCAGACAATGATCACATATACCACAAAATGGTTTTGATTTAAACAACAGGAATTTATTTGCTCACATCTTCAGAACCTAGAAGATTTGCTTCATCCAGTAGCATTCTAATTTACCAACAATTTTAAAGTTCATTGGCTTTTCTGTCATACAACAATGTCCTTTCTTTTCCTTGCCATTAACTTTTGACTTCCAGCTTCCAACTAGTCCCCATGTCTTTCTCTCTCTGTGTCTAAAGTTCCTTTAAAGGAGTCCATTAATGGAGATTAAGACACAAAGTAACTCACTAGCATTACACCTTGCCTAAATAACATCTACAGGAGATCCTTATTACAATGGGTTCACACCCACAGGATTGTGGATCAAAACCAAGAACATGTCTAAATTGGGGTACAAAGGTTAATCCACCAAACACATCAAACATTAGTTAAATCACATTATAGAATTTCTGAAATAAGTGCTCTTTCTTACTGAATGCTATACAATTTTAAGAGCATTAAATCAATTGACTTAACTATGAGACAGAGATTGCATTCCTCCTACTTTACATGAGGAGACATAGGCATAAATATCAGAGTAACCTGTGCAGTGTCCCACAATTTACATGCAATGAAGCCTTTACTAACTCTAGGCTGCATGACTCAAAACCTCAGATATACTCTCTCTCCAAACAATTTCTCTATCTAACACCTCTGTGTTATTAACTTATATTTCTATTTCAATATTCTTTCCTTATGTATATTGTTAGTTTCATTAAATCATTACTTTTTTCTGTAAGGCTTCTCTGGTATCCAAAGTATCTTAGAAGCCTTTCCTATTTATCGCTTTAAATTTTTGTAGACAATTGTTACAACCCTAATCAGACTCTATATGGTAACATATGCTTTATGTGTTTGACTCCTTTAGGAAAAGCCAATTTAAGATAAGGATTAAATCTTTCACAATATATGGAGCAAGCTAGATATTTAATAAAATATGTGAAAATAATTAACAAATGACACATAGCACATTACATTTATAGCACATGTTTATCTAAGTCATGGTTTCTGGAAACAAATTTGCCGTCAGGAGATGATCTATAAAATTTGGAATAAAAAGAACTTGAATCAAGTAAGTTTACTGTAGCAAGCTGGAATTTATTCCCAATGAAGACTACTAAATAAGGTTGGAACTGAGCTACAAGATTCTTAAAAAGACTCTCATGTATAAGATAATCGACGAGCTAAATAAACATGATCAGAACAAATGTATGAATTCCTTTTCAGTTTTTCCTGTAAGGTTTTATTTTTATCATATTTTAAAATCAGTTTTTTTGAAAAACACAAAATCTTTTATAGCATATACCTGAGGACTTTTTGACTTGCTGGTTTCTTAGAGTGTAAATGAAGGGATTTAGTAAAGGGGCAACTGAGGTATAGAGCAAAGCTACACCTTTGGATACACTCTTTCTTTTGCAGACGGTTTAATATACATGAAGATACAGCTGCCGTAAGTCAAGAAGACCACAATCTTGTAGGAAGAACAGTTGAAGAAAGCTTTGGTCTTTTGCTATGCAGAAAGGAATTTCAGAATCATTTTAATGATGTAAGTATAAGATAGAATCACTAACAACAAGGTGACCGCAAGTGTCACCACGGCTAAAACAAATGACTTCAATTCTAGGGCATGTGTATCTGTGCATGAGATCTGAAGGAGAGGGGCAGTTTCACACAAAAAGTGATCAATGGCTTTGGAAGCACAGAAATCCAATTGGAATCCCATGGCCAATGGGGGAAAGATGATTAGGAATTCAGCTACCCAGGAGCTGAGGACCAGTGGTAGCACAATTTGCTGTTCATAATTATTGGGTAATGCAGCGGTTTGCAGATGGCAACATAGTGATCATAGGACATGGCAGCCAGAAGGTAGAATTCTGTAACTCCCAGTAAAAGGATAAAAAATAATTGAGCTGCACAATTATTATAAAAAAGGTTTTGTCTTTAGTAACAATGGTTTTCAGGAATCTGGGAATGCACACTGTTGTGAATATGATTTCCAAAGAGGAGAAATTTTGGAGAAAGAAATACATTGGGGTTTTGAATCAGGGATCCAACAGGGTGAGAAGGATAATCACTAAATTCCCCATCAGGCTAAAGGTGTAGTTAAGAAAGAGAAAAAGGAAAATCACAATTTGCAATTGTGGGTCTTCTGTCAGTCCTTCAAGAATGAACTGTATTTCCATTGATTGCTTCTTCATTTCTTTTTTCTGACCCTTATCAAATCTATATAGAAAAAGGAGAACAAAATTGTAAATATCTACATGCATAAACACACATACTCTCTCACATTCTAGCACATATTCTCCTGAAGCAGAGAAAGATATATATTCTCAAATATACCAATTTTAAAATGTTTTCCCCAGTTTGACATAGCAGATGGCATAAATACATGCCATTTGTCAATTCAAAATAGCCTTCAAATCCTTAGATATCTTTATAATTTTCCTCAAAAATTTTTCCTATAGAACCTGAATTTATTTTGCCATTTTAAATATTTTAGCCAATCATCTCATTATGCACATTACTGTACATATATACTTTAAATAGAAGAAGCATATTAATTATTTAAAATGCATCTTCTACTCATGTTTGAAGAAAGCGGATGCGTAAAAAATTTACTCTTTTTACCTATAAACAATTACAGTTTTATTTTTGATACTTTCTTCAAATCTCAATAGAATTCAATAGAATTTCCTCATTTATCATCTATCTTGACATCTTCTTCATTGCAACCAACTCCTCCTAATCTGTCTTCATAAAAGTTGTTAACTCAATTTAATTTACACAAAATAGATACATTTTAACCTTTCACAGTAACAATTTTAATTATATTTGCATACTTCCATAGACAAAATACATTTGTTCATATTTTCATTTAATTATTTTCTTTAAAACTAATTACAATGTAAAAAGTAAAGGATATTCTATATCTACATTGTTAGAGAATTCTATTTTACCTGTTCTCCTTTTACTCTCAAATTCAGGTTATTTGTAACTCCAATTCCATTATTTCATTATACCTGTGTAAACTATAATAATTTGACTTGTCTTTTTAGAGTGATTAACAGAGAGATTTTTCAAAACCAGGGTTTATGTTTGTATAATAATTCTCATGCTAGTTAATGACTAAGACACTATTGATTTCCAATAATTATTTAAAGTTCCTAATTTTAAGAATTTTGAAATTCTCTCCACTGATAGTATACCATGATAGTGACTAATTTTCTGGATTGACAATATGCAAACAGCCAATTGTTTTCAGAATATAGTACAAATAATGCAAAGCAAAATGTAAGAGAAAAAAACAAGTAACATATTTTAATAAAACATATTTTATCTTATTTTCAACTCTTTTGAAATATATTCCTGTATGTTTCTACATAATTTTGACACTTTTCACTTCATACATATTCTTTGTAAAAATACTGAATAATCAAAAAATTATTCTAATTTTTAGCCATTCTATATACAATAATTCTATTACCATGTGTAATCCTATCTTTCTGTTATGTTGAACAAGCCAAGCTTATCCCTTATATGTGTTATCTGTGGACTTTTAAGTGAAATGGCTGACTAAAGATGTTTTCTGAAAAATCAAAAGTTTTCTTTACCTGTATTAGTTTCTATTTCCCCTTTTTATTATTGCTATCCTTATATTATTTTATTCTCACTTAGAAATAAATAACACTAAGAGTTTATATGCTTAATGTGATTTTCAAAAGCAGATATTAGTGAATAGTTTTAATATTTTTAATGACTACTGATGACTTCAAAGCATCAGCTGCAGTGATCATAAGCTTTAGTACAAATACGTATTTCAATCTCTGTTATCCTAAGTCTTCTATTTTTCTCATACTTGTGATTTGAAATGAAGTTTCTAGGAGTTATTCAACCTATTTCTATTACTAAGTTAGTCTAACAGTCTGTTCTAGAGAGATGATTTCTCAAATTCTAATGAGAACTTGCTTCCTATTTTGTCCATATGGGTTCAGAGTGCAGCAACTATTTTATAAAAAGATTCACAGAAATTGGATCATAAATACAGCAATATACAAATAAAATATATGGCAACACCTATTATATACATTACTTTAAAATTACTCTCCTTTAAAAAAGATTTATAAAGCATTGAAAGTCAGTAGTCAGATTAAACTCCCTGTATTTCACTTCCTGGTTATCTGCCTTAAAATCTGACTTTCAAGTAAAGTTAAAATTACAGCAGACTTACCTTCTTGACTTATTTTTTGCATCTATTCTTCCCTATTTATGCATAGAAGAGAAGTGTAGTAATCTTAATTACAGTTTTATGCATTTTAAGGCCATGTTTTATTATTACAATAGACGTTTTTATTACCAATGATTTTTATATGAAGAGGTAATGTGTACAAATGATGCAGAAAAATGGATTTTCCAATTCTCTCAAATTTTTATGCACCATGAAGCTTGGAACTCAGATATCAATAATTTTAAAGGACAGCCATCTTACATGCCAAATATATTGCTTTTGTGAAATGTTGTTCTTAATAAGTTACAGGAAATGCATTGCAAAATTTATTGATATCATTTCAGAACCTAAATATAGATAGGTATCATTAAAATTAAATAATAAAATAAAACAAAATATTGAAAGAAAAAAAAACCATATTACAAAAGGTAAGCAAGTTTTTCAAGTAAGGAAATATGACAATGCCAAATGTACACTTACAAAATGCTACAATTTTATCCTTTTCTACCTACTACACACTTAAGGGAATCTACTGAAATGGAATAAAGAAAAAACCTCTTAGGGACCACTGCTCCAAAAGTACTAATTTTTTACAGTAAAGTATACCACTGTGATCCATTTAAAATAAAAGCTGATGTGAAAGAATCCCAGAGAAGTAACATAAATGATTTAAATAAATCAGTAAATTATGTAAGAGTAACATTAGCAGTTTCACTGTCAGGACCAATTCTGGAATTCCCCAGCTGGTTTGCACCAACACGAAACATTGTTTTGCTTCAAATAAGCAACAGAATCTATTTTAGATTTGATTGAAAGTACTTTAAAATGAGACTTGGGGTAGTTTATTTGTGGAAACTGTTTGATTCAAGTTCACTGAGTTTTATCTGTTAAATAAATTTTTATATTAATCCCCCCACAGTAAACAACACTAATCCATCTATTGATGAAAAGATAAAAGTAAGTAGAATAAACTACTGATACATAAGAAACATGAGTAAATCTCAAAAGCATTATGTCCAGTGAAAGAAGAAAGATACAAAAGACCACTAAGTGATTCCACTTAAACATTTCTGGAAAACACTGAACTATGGGGACTGAAATTTGATCAACAGTTCCAAGAGTTCAGAGTCAAGAAGAGATTGACTACAAAGTGTGATGAGTGAACTTTTTAGGGTAATGGAAACACTTTATATCTTGATTATTTGCCAAAGTTCATGAATTATATACATCAAAGCATAAATTTTATTGCATTTAAATTATACCTCAATAAAGTGTTCACCAAAATTATTTGGATGTAATTTGCCCCTTTAGAGTAGTTTCTTGATAAGATTACTTATATATTGCCCATGCAGTAGCCACTAGCCAAAAGTGAATTTGTGAATTTAAATTGAAAACAATTAAATTAAATTATATTAAATAATCAGTTCCTCATTTGCATTAGCCTCATTTCAAGTGCTCAATGTCTTCATGTAGCCAGTGGCTATTTTATTGGAAAGGCAGGCATTTCCATCCCTGCAGAAAGTTCTATGGACAGAATCGACTTGGTATATTATTTTAGCCTTTCTCTTTTCTAATATATACATTGAATAATGTAAATTTTCTTTAAACATGCCTTTAGCAAACATCTCTTAATTGTGATATGCTACATTTTAATTATAATATGTTCAAAGTTTTCTGTAATGTCTTATGTGATTCATTATTTTAAGAATGTCTACTTAGAAATATATTGCTGAATTTCTAATTAGATATCTGTTATTGTTTCTTGCCTAATTCCATTTTGATTAAAAAAACATACTCATTAAGAATGTAATCCTGTGGAATTTGTTGAAACTTATGTCATGCTCAGTTTATGGTCAATTTTATAAATATTCTGTGTAAATTTGAGACTAATGGGTATTTTGAAATTGGTGGATGTAGTCTTCTATATATTTTAGGATTTCAATTTTGTTAATTGTATTTTCAAGTCTATCTATTTGTTTCTCTGCTTTTTTTAAAAAATAATTTTTAAAATATTTTAATATTTCAAAATATTTTAATACAGTAACTGTACATAACATAAAATCATTTTAACCATTTTAAATGGATATTTCTTTGACATTAATACGGTGACAATATTATGTAACTTTCACTCTTACCTATTTCCAGTCTATTTTCATCATCCCAAACAGAAACTCATACTCATTTAACAATTATTCCCCATTCCCCATCCCCCACCCCTGGTAGCCATGATTTTACTCTGTGCCTCTAGAATTTGCTTATTCTAAGTAAGAGAATATGTCTCTTCATGTAAGAGACATTGATGATATCATGTAAGAGACATTGATGATATTTGCCCTTCTGCATATGGGTTATTTTGCCCAACATGATGCTCTCATGGTTCATCCATGTTGCAGCACATACCAACACTCTACTACTTTTGATGGCTAGATAATATTCCATCATATGGCTATACCACATTTTCTTTATCCATTCCTCTGTTAATGAACACTTGGGTTACTTCCACCTTTTGGCTAATGTGAGTAATGCTGCTATGAACATTTGTCTACAATATCTGTCTGAGCCTCTACTTACCATTCATTTGTGTATATAACTAGGAGTTTAATTGCCGGGTTATATGGTAATTCTATGATTAGCTCTCTGAGGAACTGCAGAACTACGTTCCACAGTGGCTCTACCATTCTATGTTCCCATCTACAATGTATGATTGCACTTATTTCTCTACAACCTCACTAACACAATTGTTATTTTCAGTTTTTTAAATATTAGCCAGCCTATTGGGTATGAAATAATATCTTAATGAAATTTGAAGTTGCAATTTCTAATGGCTAATTATGTTGAATATCTTCATATAATTATTGACCATTTGAATATCCTCTTTGGAGAAATGTCTGTTCAAATACTTGGCCAATTTTTCATTTCAGTAGTTTATCTTTTTGTAGTTGAATTCAAAGTTTCTTTATATATTTTGGATATTAGCTCTTATCAGATATTGTGACAGTTTGAAGTTATTTTATGAATGAAGTTCTTTTATGAATCCCCAAAAGAAAAAGATTATGTTTTTCAATTTATACATTCCAGTGGATGTGGGGCCCTTTTGTTTGGATTATGTCAGTGAGGTGTGACACAGGTTGGGTTTCGACCCTCTTGCTGGGCCTTGCATAAAGAGGGACAGAGGAAGGGACACACAGAAAAATGGAGCTCTTTTAATTTGACCTGGCCATGTGAGAGAGAGGACTCCAGGTACACCTCCAGATGCAGAAAGGCAGAAAAGCCTCAAAAGGCTGAGAGAGATTCCCAAGTCTATAAGCAGCAAAGCACAGAGGCACGGGAATAGACCCACGAAGGGCTAAGTCCAAGAAGCAGCTCAAGGCTGGGTAGATAAGTCCTGCCATAAGCCTGATCGCCATGTGGCAGGATGCAAGGATCACCAGGAGGTGACTTTGGTGAGAAAGCACCTATGATGGTGCTTTGAACTGGGTCTTTCACAGCCTTGGAACTGTAAGATTTTACCCGAAATAAAATACCACTACAAAAGCTAACCCATTTCTGGTACTTTGCATCGGCATCCCTTGGGAAAACTAACAAAGATTTATAAGTTTGAAATTATTTCCTCCCATCCTGTAGGTTGTCTTTTCACTTTAGAAGGAAGGATTTACTTCTGTTATTTAGTTATTTGTTTTCTGTAAGGTTTTTTTAATGTTTTATGTTCCTAAATTATTCTATTACTGCCTTTTTAGCATTTAGCTGCTATTTTTAGTGTACTAATTTGATTTGCTTTTCTCTCTGTTCTCTAGTTATTTTCTTAGTGGTTACCTTTGTAATTACAATTCACATATTAAGTTAGTAACAAACTGGTTAGACTAATAACAACGTACTTTCTAGAGTTCACAAAATTTACTCCTTTATATATATCAAACCCTTCCCTTATATTACTATTCTCAGCTGAAATCATTATACATTGTATGCAAATTAACATAAATTTTAAATATTATTCTAAACATTTGCTTCTCAACTAGTTTGGGGGAGGGATAGCAGTTATAAATCAAACATAAAATAATTCAGGATTTTATATTTACCTATGCAGTTATTTTAATAATTCTACTTTATTTCTTCTTATGGCTTCAAGTTACTTTATAGTGGCCTTTTGTTTCTGCACAGAGGATACACTTTACCATTTCTTCTAGGGCAGTTCTTCTGATAATGAAATCATTAAGCATTTGTTCATCTGTAAGTACCTTAATTTCTCATTCATTTTTGAAAATAATTTTGCCAGATTCAGTCTTATAGATTGACAGATTTTTTTCTTTAAGGACTTTAAACATTTCACCCCACAATCTTATGGCTACTATGGTTTATGATGAGAAATCCAAGGTGATCATATTGGGCATCTCTTTTATATAACAAGTTGCTTTTCTCTTCATGCCTTCCAAATCCCCTCTTTTTCTTTGACTTGTGACAGTTTCACTATAATATTTCTTGGTTTAAATCTCCTACACTTGATCCAACTTGAGGTTTGTTGAGCTTCCTGAATATGTATATGTATGTCTTTCAACAGATTTTAGAAATTTTCAGGTATTCTTTCTCCCAGTATTTTTTCTTCCCCTTTTAGTCTTTTTTTTCCATTAGACTCCTAGGATACATATATTGCTGTGTGTAGCAGATTGATATTATTGATAAATTCCAAAAAGAAATATTAGATTATGTTTGTAAACTCGTCTTTTCCTCTGGGTATATTAGATTGCATTAGATTCAGAGGTTTTACTTTTACTTGATTAAATAATGATTAAGGCTTTGATTGGGCCATATCAGTAGGATGTTGAGTCCCCGCCCCCTTAGTGGTCAGGGATTCTCAGAGAAGCCACACTGCATAGAAGGAAGTTTGACATTTTTGAGCTGGAGCCCCAGGAAATAAGCACCCAGAGGAAATTTGTCATGAGGAAAGAGAAAAGGCCCCAGGAAGAGAAATAAGCCATTCACCTAATAGTCTAAAGCTAGCCTTGTGGAGAAAGCAGAGGAGCTGAGCCTGGAGAGCTGCACACCCTGGGAAGAGAGGAATACAGGAAGCCTGAATCCTCAAGATGGTGGCAGCCATTTTGCTCCAACATGTGGCAATAGACTGGTGAGGGAAGTAACTTATGCTTTATGGCCTGGTAACTGATAGCTTCTTTTTTTTTTTTTT
>JAQZBX010093689.1:0-12120 GCA_029593785.1 Cabassous unicinctus | reverse complement strand
TCTTGGCATCTGGCTTACTAGATGTACTTATTCTGGGTGCAGTTTTTCTCTTTAGTTTAGGCTTCCTGCCCTTTCTCCCTTGCTGGTTGTGTAGTAGGAGCCAAGGATGTAGTTGGTGCTATAAGCTGTGGAGGCTCAAGCTGTCCTCATTGCCCCAAGGACCAGTGAAGCTTCTCCCAACTTTCTCCTTTGCCAGGGTTAGGGACAGAGCCACAACTGTGTGGAATAATCCAACTCACGCAGGCCTGGACTGTAGTTGCCCAGAGAAACTGATGAAGCTTCACGCCCCTTGCTCCCCTGCCTGGGGCAGGGATGGAGCTGCAGGTTTGGGCAGCAGTCTATGCAGTGCAGGTCCAAGATGACCGCAGTTGCCCCGGTAGACTTCCTGTTATTCAGTCTGTGCTAGCCAAAATGTACTTGCAGTTACCTGGATAGGCTGGTACAGGCCCTCCAGCTTTTTTCTCTGCTAGAGGTGGGGCTGAAGCCTAGGCTAGGACTGCAGGCCAATCTGGGTGAAAGAAACTGGTCTCTACCGTCACTGTGATTTTCAGTCAGCCCGGCTTCTCCTCATGCTGGAGGCGGAGTCAAAATGGCAGCCACCTGCCTCTTTCTGACTTGGACAGGTTCAAACTTTAGCTGTTCTTAGGGTTACACTTTAGCCAGCCGAATTTACCAATCAGTAGCTGAGATTAGTGGCCAACCATCTCTTCCTCCCCCGTTTTTGGGGAATGGAGCTTCCAATTCCTGCCACTGAATAGCTCCTGGGGTGGCTCGCGCTCGATCACTGGCCTCCCCAGCGTGGCCTGCAATTTCCCAGAGAGGCTGGCGCAGCTCCCCCAAGCTTCCTCCCTGCCCTAGGTGAGCCTGGGGCTTAGCCTAGAGCTGCAATCTGATCTAAATGGAAAGAAGCCAGTCCCTACCATCACTGTGATTTTCAGTCAGCACTGCTTCCCTTCATGTCAGGCGCGGAGTTAAGATGGCGGCTACCGGCCTCTTTCTGACTTGGACAGGTTCAAACTTTAGCTGTTCTTAGGATTATACTTTAGCCCACCGAATTTACTAATTGTAGCTGAAGCTGGTGCCCAACGGTCTCTTCCTCCCCCGTTTTTGGGAAGTGGAGCTTCCAATTCCAGTTGTAGAATAGCTCCGGAGGTGGTTTGTGTCTCCAGTGGAGGATGGGCACCGGCCTCCGTGGTGTGAAGTGCTCTACTCACGAATCTTCTTTGCAGATGGGCAGTCTTCTCCTTCCATTCTTTCAAGGATGTTGCAGGATGCTCTTCTGGTCTCCTGGAGGCCCCAAACAAGTGCTTTAGATAGCTCTGGGTGATTACTAACTGCACTGTAGCAGGAGCGGATTCTAGAAGCTCCTTACTCTGCTGCCATCTTGCTGGTTGTCAAATTCACTATTTTTTAATGTATAATTCAGTGGGTTTTATGTATATTCATAAGATGTGCAGCCATCACCACTATCAAATTCCAAAAAATATATAGAAAACTTCACGAACTTGCATGTCATCCTTGTGCAGTGGCCATGCTAATCTTCTTGGTATTAGTCCAATTTTAGTATATGTGGGCTGAAGCAAGCACAGTAGGAACATTTATATCTCTTCATAACAAATGGCCAAATTGCCCTCTAACAAGTGCATACCCAATTCCATTCCCATCCAGCAACGTATAAGATTGTCTATTTTTCTGAAACCCTGCTGACACAACCACTGCAACAGTCTCCGTTGACTCCTCTCTGTGGATAATGACCACAGATACACCCAGCCCTAACCTCTTTCTAGCACTGCAACCCAGAGGTCAAGCTACTTGGGCATGTTTATCTACATATTTTGACAGTATAACAAGCAAACATGCCTTAACTCATGTTGACTTCCTTATCTGGATTAGTGATACCAGCATTCTCACAGGTGCCTCACAGTCTTCTTAACTCCTCTCTCTACTTCATATCTAATTAGTAGTCCAACCCCATTGATTCTCACATCCTTCCCTTCTGCTCCTGTCAGTGCTCTAAATTTCCCTTTTACATGTCACTAACCCACTCACATCTCTGCTTCCAGCATTTTCCCACGTAATTCATCCTACACGGCTGCAAGAATAACCTTCCTAAAATACTGCTCTCCTATTCAGTAACCTCCAAGGCCTCTCTCTTGCTTATTGGATTATGTTAAGTAAACACTTGAACCTGGCACTTTAGGCCCTCCATGTTCTTGCATCATTCTAATTTTACTTCCTAAGTACCGTAGAGAAACTGGGAGTTTTTCTTTCAACATATTCCTGCCTTTCCCACCCCTGTTCATGCAGAACCTGGCATGACCTCTCCTCCAATATGTTACAGCTGAAATTGTACTGAGTCTTTAAAAATTAGCACAAAGACTAACCAGAGGCTCTGTGAAGCCTTCCTTGATTCAACCAACTGTGATCTTTCCTTCCTTTAAACTCTCATTTGGTTAGCGTTTCCTTTGTGACACTTATGACATTCTGCCCTGTTCAGTGGTTATTTGCATGGTTATTTTTACTTCCTCCTCCTTTATCACACTGTTAATTCCTGAAGCACAGGTATTATATCTTCTTCATTTTTGTATGATCCATAATACTTCACTAAGTGCCTTAAATATAGATAGGAGCTCCATAAATGCTTGAATAAAAGAATGATGAACTTTTTTTTGAGAACTACTAATGCCAACTTCTTTTTGAGAACTACTAATGACTCTTTCAGGAATGAATACTGTGCTAGGAAGATACAGATACTAGATGACCCAAGTTTCATGGCTTCTTCTTTTTCTCTCATTCTCCATTTTTAACCCATCAACAAATACTGTCAACTCTATCTCTTCAAGATATCTCCAATCAAACCTCTTTTCTCTATCCCTTTTGTTACTTCCCTAGAAAAACCCATCATTATCTTTCACACACAAGAGTCTTAACTTGTTTCCTGGCTTCTACTCCTAACCCCCCTAAATCCATCAGTCAAGTGAGAGATTTATAAAATATAAATCATGTTAGCCCTCTGCTTAAAAACCTCCAGTGTTTTCCCTCTCCCACTGCACTGAGAATAAAATTCAAGTTCCTTACCTTAGTCTTTAAAGCCTCTGCCATCTGGCCTATGCACCTCTCCAAGCTCATCTCTCACTTCTCTCTCCCTTGTTCATGGTGCTCCAGCTCTGCTGAGTGCTGGCCCCTCCTGATTGCCATAATTGCTAAAGCAGAGTGAGTGGGTGTCACTGGTTCTATGGGGTTCCTTACTATTGTTGGCCTATACATTGTCCTATACATTGCTATCTTAGAGTTCCATGTCTTTAGCAGTGGAGAAGACTAAGGGAGTGGCTTTTGGGACTTGACTTTGGGGAGAACCTTTGTGGATTCCGTCAGGCCCCTGAAAAGTGGTATTTCCATTACTGAGTTGGAGCTGAAGGATCTAATGAGCTTAAAGGAGAAAGAAAGGAACTGTGTATAATTTCCATAGCCTCCTTCCCAAGGGAAGTTATAAATTTTACTGATATAAACCAGAGCTACCTCCTTTATCACTTTGGGTGTTGGTTTGGGAAATTGGACATCACAGTAGAACCATTGCAGCTGTCTGTTGAGACTGATAGTGCTCTCTGAACTTGCTGCCATTTTCCCTGTGCACTCTTCTGAAGTCTCCTTCAGCCCTCTGGTGTTGTACCCTTAGCTTTTGTACTTAGAGGGGAGAGAAGAAAAAAGCCTGCTTTCATTATACAGGCCCCTTGAAGGTTCTTGACTTGCTCCCCTTGCTTCTAGCAAGATGATAGAAACTGTGAACTATGCACCACTAACCTCCTTGCCTTTGGGATTACTGATAAGAAACAGTCAATGATGGGTATGTTTTATCAGACTACATATAGAAAAACCACAAATTGCTCCCCAGCCCACTCTGAAAGAGAATTCCAAGTACTGCATTTCTAAAATACTATGCATTTTTTCTAACCCCTAATGTTTGCAAAGCTTTTCAGGGTAATTTGTATGGTTACGTTTTTCCAATTTTTTTTTTTTGGAAAAAGAAGTGTACCCATGTTTTAAAGATTACAATATAAAAATGTAGAAATGAGAAACAGGAGGTTAAGTGTAAAGGCCCTAGCAAGATGAAGTTATTTATCCCTACTGAGAAAGCTCAAATGCACTTCCTGACACACGCCACGACATTTTGGGGAGTCTTTATTTCCACCCTGATGTTCCCTTCCTTTCTTATTCCTTTCCCTGGGTTTCGTTTTTAGCTAGGGATGGATCCCAGTGTGGGGGAGGGTGGAGAAGTGGAACCGCTGATTTATGTGAAAGACCTTGAACTGGCTATTCAGAGAAATGAGGGGAGTAGATGGGAAATGGGGTGGCAGACTGAGTAACAAAAGTCTCCTCTCCATAAAGTACCCATCTCTCAGATGAACCAGATTAGAATTTAGAACGTTCCAAGATTGATGAAAAAGTTATTGTCCTGAAAGTTCTCTTTGAAAGAAAAATATAATTTCCCCTTCTTTGGGTCTGTAATAAGAAAGAGTCTCAAGATCACCAGGCTACAAAGTCCTCAACAGGAGCTGGCTAACAGTGTGGTGGGGCCGTCTTTCATAGCTCTGTGTCTGTCCATGGTGACCAAGCAGCTTTTCCCCTTTTCTATCAGATAAACATTCCATGCATTGTTCTGTCCACTAGCCTGTCTGTGGGCTTCCCTTTCTGCTGAGCAGGCCAGAAAGAGCTTGGGCTCCTTCATGTGGGGCAGGTGGAATGTGTTGTTTGAGAGGAGGCTGGAAGAGCCACAGAAAGTAAACACGGCTTATTAAGGACACTCTTTTGTGTTTCTCCTTATCCGAACACTTTCAAAAGGGGAAAGAGCCCCCAGTTGGTCATGGCCTAGACCTCAAGCTAGGCACAACCCTAAGTAACAGGAGTTATATTTTCCTTCTTGCCCTGGGTTGAGAGAAAGTCATGGTTCTCTTCCTGCTTGTCCTCATTTCACACCCAAATATCTCCTGAATGGGCTGCTGGAAGCCAGCATCAGAGATATCTAGTACTGTCTCATACACCCTAGTTGCCTCCCTAACCCAGCCAGTCCCATGAACATGCTTGCACCTCTAGTTATAATTTCCTTTGCCTCACCTGGCTACTGACAGGGCCAGACTGCTATCAAACTAGTTGCTCTTTATTTTGTTAGGAAGTAGGGATTGGCAAGCCTCATGAGGCAAGCACTCTTATGGGCTGGGTTACTGAGTGTAAGGAGGAAGACAAGAGGCTGACCAGAAGATTCAGGAAGGCTGAGTAACTAGGCCCATGTAATGAAATGTGAAGAGACTGTTTTTCCTGATGCCTTTTTGGACCAGAAGTTGAACAGGGTTGGATATTCCTTAGTGTATTGCTCCTCAAAGTGTGGTTATCATCCCAGCAGTGTCAGTACCACTTTGGAGCTTGATAGGAACTCAATTTGAGCCCCATCCTAGACTTACTGAGTGAGAATCTGCATTTTTTCAAGATCTCCAGGTGATTAGTGTGCTTACTAAAGTTTGAGAAGCACTAGTCTAGAGTACTAGGTCTGGCTTTAGAGTTTTCTCTTAACCAGACTCTTTCATCTTCATTTGTATTGAAGAAATCATTTTTCTTGCTAATGGTATCTTGCCAGTTAAGAGTTTTAGTGAAGGATAATAATAACAGACACCAGTCACATTTCACAGATGAGGAAATTGTGGTTCTGTGACTTGCCCAAGGCCAAACAACTGGTGAGAGGTAGAGCTCAGATTTATTGCCAGGTCTATATGCTCCCCTAAACTCCAAATTTTCCCCCATATAGTACTTCTGACTACCAAAGGAAGTCCTATGGAGTTACTTGGGTGGCATATACCTTTTATGGAATAAAAGTCGACCAAGATCTCCCTATGACATACAGAGAGAAGAGAGGGATAAAGGCCTGTGAGCATGGCTTCCCTATACAGGAAAGATCCTAACATACTTCTTGTCCTGTGGGAGCTTGTGTAAGCCCCCTCAGGGACCAGGAATTAGAACTGGGGCCAAAGGTCAAGGGAAACTGGAATGGGAATCAGAGGTATCATGAAGATGGAAAATCCTAACTCTAAATCCCCAAGAGAAATTAAATTCTGATGTCTTAGACTGGACTCAAGGGGTACAACAAATGCATGGGGGTTGCCCTGCGTTTTGGTTATTGTACAGGTCAGTAAAGACATCATTTGAAGCCACCATTTTTTAGGGTCCAGGGCTGCTACATCATAGCATGCTATAGCTGGAAGGGTCATTGGTGATGATTATGTCCAATGTATAATTTTGAAGAGGAGGAAACAGACCAGAGAAGGGAAGTGACTTACCAGAGGTCAGAGTGGATTCATGGCAGAGCCAGGGACCCTGACTCGAAGCACCACTATGCCAGCATTGCTAAAGGGCAGGCTTTTCTGGACTTGCAAGTCTCTGGTGTGAAACAGGTTTTTTTTAGAAAGTTTTTTTTCTCGGTCTTCTCAGGTGCCCATAGGAAGTGCAGACCCTGTAAATATGGCTCAAAATGGTTTGTGAGCTTTGATATCACAGCAGGATCTTCATCTTGGAAATTCTCTAGGTCATTTGCCCCCAGCTTTGTAAAATCTGATGTAGTGCTACTCCCCTGATCTTGGAAGCTGCTAGGTCTGGCTGATCTGGGCTTTCCTTTTCTGGGACCCAGAGGACCTGCGGAGATGGCTGGGTGGGGTCAGCTCAGTCCAGGAAGCACAGGAATTCTTTTAAGTGTGTGTGTCTGGGGTATTTTTCTCTCTCACTTACGTGTATTTTTAAAAATTCTTTTTAGACACCCGCTTTATCTTTCCCAAACATCATTTCCTTGCTCCTTTCCTGAGTTCTAGCAGTGACTGGGGGCCCAGCCTCCTTATTGGCCACAGAGCTGTGAAAGGGGGTGGGCCATGGCTCACAGGAGGTTGGAGCAGGGAACAGGGGGGCTGTTTATGCTGCTCGATCTGCCTTTTATCCTTTCCTTTGCCACCAGTGTGCTGGCTGGTTCCTGGAACAGCGTCTTCATTCCTGTCCAGCTCTTGGCACTGACTTTCACTCCCCAAAGCTGTGGCCACATCTAGGCTCAACCAGGCTGATAGCTATATCTTGCCTTCAGTGCTACTTCTCTCTGTTCTTAGAACTGAGACCTAACTGGGCCTGAGCATCTTGGATCACACTCAGAATCCTGGGCTGCTGATCTCTCACCTCAAGAGATCTTAACTGGAGAGCAGATGAGCCCCAGCTAAGGAAGGACCCAGCCTGCAGAAGGAGGCCGCCCTGGAGGCTGGCTGGAAGGGAATTTGACTGAAAGTCTAAGCTGGCTGAACACCCAGCTGTCTCCTAAGCCATCTTTCCTCCCTGGGTTACTTCCATGGTAGGTACAGCCAATAGCCATGGATGCCATGGCTACTGCCCCTCCTCCCCTTTCTGCTTTCTTTCTTCAATGTCCTTTTCTTTGTGCTTCTTAAGAAATGCAATTTGGAGCAATGTATGATGGTGTGTGTGTTCATTGATAGTACCTAAGCCAGCCTTAGGAGAAAAGGCACGCACTGGGGTCGTCGTTTCCACAACCAGGCCCCAAGCTGCATGGTTTGGCAGTTGGTGTTTTTTTTTTAACCTCTCTGCTTATTTCTCCTTATTCCTCTCCCCACTGACTAACGAGGGGATAGTTGAAACTCTAGGGTTATTGAGACCTCCATTTTCTGACTGCTGCTTGAGGGAATGGCTATGGGAAGCCTCAGGTATACAAGCTGTTTGAGACAGACAAACAGCTTTTTGAGAAGGAGGGGCTTTGTGGTATCCTAGAAAGGCCTGGGGGATCTGGGTCTTGATCACAGCTCTGCTGGTTACTAGCTGTGTGCTTTTGGCAAATCACTTAAGCTATCTGCTATGTACCACATAGGGTTAGAGAGTACACGAGGGATTAAGCCAGCTAATGCATGCAAAGTGCTTAGTTCCTGGCATATTTTAAGAGTTCAATAAATGGTCCCTGTTGTTACTTTTAAAAATTTATAGACTACCTATATGTCAGGTGCTCTGCTAGGCAATTTCTCATGTGAAGCTGCATGTAATCCAAACCACAACTCATGAGAAAGGGATGGTTATCTTCCCTATTTCACAGATGAAGTCACTGAGACTCAACTGAGAGAAGTGACTTGCCCAAGGTCACACAACTAGGATTTGAATGCAAGTTTGTGCTGACTCCACGTCTATGAGGGTTCAGGAATAGTAACAGGCCAAATGTTAGGACCTATAGACAGTTTTCTCCCCTTTCCCAAACTGGTGCTAGAAGTCCCCTGCTATGGCCCCAGTTCCCTCTGCTTGGGTTTTCCTCCTCCCAGCTTTAGATTTTCTCCGAGTAGTCCCAGAACCCACACTTCCCTTGCTTCCATCTTCTTTGGGACTAGTTTCCAACTCTAGGAGAAACCTTCGAGAGAGTAGGGGAATTTGTAGGCTTTGTAGCAAGAAATTGGCATAGCAGAAGCTTGACAGTGGGTATCCATATGTCGGTACTCCTGGTGGCAAACTCTTGTACCATCAAGAAGAACAAAGCTGAAGTTGGTAACCATTATTATAGCACCTACTATTTTTTGACCACTGGCTATGCATCAAGCTCTGCACTGGCTGCCTTGAAAATATTATCTCTAGTTCTCTCAACAACTTAATCTATGTAAGGATTATTGCTGCTTTTTTCAGAAAAGAAAACCAAGGCTTTAATGGGTTGAGTGACTTGCATAGCATCACAAATCTAAAGCTGTTGGGCTAGGTTATGATCCTAGATCTGTCTCACTCTTTTGTGTCTCATAGCCAGGTGGCTTGGTATATTTGATGAGATCAGCCTAACATATATCAAATGATGATGAGCAATACAAAACATCATGTTATTATGGGCTAAATTGTGAAAACTGGATTACCCATGACAAACTCCCTGGAGGAGATGGTACTTTAGTAGTACCTTGAAGAACAGATAGGATTTAAATTAACAAAAAGGGAGAGGGGGTCATTTCAGGCAGAGAGAACAGCCATAAACTTTACTAATAATTAAATAACCAAAATTGGTTGAGCACTTGCCAGACCCTGTACTTGACACGCATTATCTCATTTCCTTCTCACAACAACTCCATTAGGTAGATTCTAGATACTATTTTCCCCCATTGTACTGCTATGAAAACTAGGCTTCTGAGAAGTGGAACCATCTATCTAAAGCAACAGACGTAATAAGTGGTGGATCTGGGATTCAAACCAAGGTAGTGCAACTTCAGAGGCTGTCTTAGATTCTACTGGGAAACCAGCAGCATGAACAAAGGCATAGCATGGGAAAAGGACAAAACTGGATGCTGGTACACTCCCCAAGGCCTCCTTTTGCCTTCAGCCTCCCCTCTGGGCACTTAATCTATATTAGAACATTGTGATTACTAAGTGGGGACCTAAACCTGACTTTCCTTCCCTGCTGCAGACCTGTCGCTCTGGTTCCTGACCTTTGTCAAGCAGCTTCCTTTGCCTTCCTTTTACACCTCCTTGTTTGTGTCTGACCTGTTACCATTCAATCCACGTTTTCCCCAACAAGGCCATTTTCCTAAGGACTACCTTGTTAGGCCTCAGCCTTCTAGATCCTTGCACTAGTTGGATCTTCTATGCTTCTGCCAGGATGAGGGGGGCATTCTCAGCTAGGATTGAATCCTCTAGCTTGATTCTGTACACTACTGCTCCTGGGAGTTAGGGAACTGATTTACCCACTATATAGGAAGCTTGTTGAAAACAAGGACTCTTATAAAAATAGTATTCAACTCTGTACTCTCAGTGCTTAGTATGGAGCCTGGCACAGTAAATGAGTGAATAAATTAATAAATAAGCTATCATCTAGTTATCTCCCTGTCATCTATTTATTTATCTCTGTTTCTCTTACAGTCTCATCTGTCTCTCCCCGTCATCCATTTCTCTCTACTATTTATTTCTCTATAATCTTTACCTGAGTTTTCTCCCTTTCTGTTATTTGTTTATCCGTCTCTCATCTCTCCCTCTTATCACTAGCATCTGTCTTGCCCTCTTCACCATCTCTCTCTCCTTGTCCGCTTTCATTCTCTCTCTCCTTCTCTCTTCTTCTCTCTCCCTCTCTCTTCTTCTCTCTCCCTCTCTCCCTCTTTCCTTGTCTGTCATCCTCTCCCTTCCCCCTCTCTCCCTCCTTTCCTCTCTCCTCTTTCACCTTTCTCTCTCCCATTCCTCTCTACCTTTCATCAACCATCTCTTTATCTTCTGTCATTGCCCATGCCCCACGTGTGCTCTTCCCCATATCATTCTTCCCCACGTACAAAGGTGACATCTATTCCTGTGACGTATGCCAGGAGACAGGGATGGGTGCTGTCTAAGGCAGTCAGTACAAGAGTTGTAACTGCAGCCTCCAACATCAGACAGAATCTAGGCTGCCTTCAGGACCTTAGCCTCTGATCTCTTTCCTTTCCTTTTCCTCTGGCCTGCTGAGCAGCCAGTCCAGCAGAGCACTGTATCCTTCACCACTTTGTTCTATTTTCGCTCATGGGGCTCAGGGCTCCCTGAAACCACTCTGCTGGCAAACTCAGTTGTCTCACCTCTGTGCCTACCTTATCCTTGACTCTCTCAGTGCCTTTACCACACTGTATTTGAATTAGTTCTGTGTCACTTACTAAGCTGTAAGCTCTCAAGGGCAAAGATGGTGCTTGATTCACCTCTAACCCCAGAGCTACACATAGATGGCATATAGTAACCATATAAATACTTATTGAATAAATGAGTAAAAATTAGAGACTACCCAGCCTAGTGTTGACTTGTTTAAATGTCTCAATCACTTGCCTGTTCCTTTCTCAGAGAAAAATGGAAATATTGGCCAGATTGATTTGTTTTCTCAAAGAGAAGTGAGGGTAGGCTCACTGTTTATTGGGCAGCAGGACTCATTTATTCCACAAGAATTTGTTGTGCATCTACTATGTGCCCAGCACTGTTGTACATGCTTGGGATAAGTCTGTGAACAGAATAGCCCCATGGAACTGGTATTCCTTATCTCCAGCCATCACTCCCAGGATGAAGGAGATTTGAGTAACAGGAGCTGAGGAGGACCACTAAGATTCCCATAGCTCCTGCAAGATGTTCTCCTTCATTAAAGGGAAAGAGGGGGTGGAGAGCGGAAGCTGCCTGGGAAGTGATTTCAGCTTTGGTTCCCCAAGCTGACTTCCTGTCTCTTTCTTGCTGTAGAAGGAACGCCCCTGCCAGTAGGCCACACTCATGGCACGTGGCCAAGCTGCTGGAGGGATGCCCTGAAGTGGCCACGACCATGCATTTCCCTTCTGAAGCCTTCAGCTTATCCTGGCATTCAGGCTACAACCCAAGGTGAGTCTAGAGCCCTACCCTAGAGCCCTCCCCTCAATATGAGCTGTGGGTTAGACAACCTTGCAACTCATCTTCTTCTCTAGTCCCTGTTGGATGTTATAGGGCCTGGAATGGTATTATAGTGCAAAATCAACCAGGAGTACAGAAAGCTAGGGTTATAGCCTTAATCTACTGCTAACACTGTGTGACTCTAACTCTCTGGGCCAGTCCTTTTCCTTCTGGAAAATGTTTCTTTGAAATATTTCTCTCACTTGGCTTGCAAGATACCACACTCTCCTGATTTTCATCCTTCCTCACTGGCTGCTACTTCTCAGCCTCTTTTTCTGGTCCCTCCTCATCTCTCTGACCTGTTAATGTAGGAGGACCCCAGGGCTCAGTTCTTGACCTCTTCTCTTACCACAGCAACTCACTGGTGATATCATACAATATTCATCAGTTCTATTAGAGAGCCAAAGCCTTCAAATCGGGTACCTCCCTGAATAACAGGGTTTCCTTGCTTGAGGATCACTCCATTCAAGGACCTTGGTATGGGGACCACTGTCATTAAAACAGCTGGCCAGAAGAGGCAAAAATCTTTTTCAGTAAGCTCAGATCCAGCAAAGCTGCTGACCTCAGCTGTCTTTTCCCTTCCACAACAAGATCTTTCCTCCAAGAAGTGGTTTCTGTTGAAGAGTCTCAGGGAAGCTAAGTGTTGAGTTTGATCTCACTCAGTGACTTGATTTGACATTGGAAGCCAGAGGCTCAGGGCAGAGACAGTTTTAT